>JAGFPH010002792.1:144919-165826 GCA_018207615.1 Philaenus spumarius
TACGTGGATTTTAACCGGGTACTTTTATAGTATTTTACATTTTGGCAGAACCAGACGGGCTATAAGGTCATGTAAAAAACAAAATGTGCAGAACAATATCCTTTATTTTTTTTTATATATATAAACCTGAAATAAATTTTACTTCCGGTCAAAAAAAGTGCTTTCGGTTGTTGAATATTTTGGCTAACGAACTCGTCTGAGCCACTTAAAAAACTAGCGTGTGTACCAAATCAGATGTAAAATGTGACCGTTAGAGTGCAAGCACATATATATATATACAATTTTTAATGACATTCCAAAATATGTTCTGGGGACCATGATCGTTGCTCATTGACTACTTCAACCTTAGGTCTCAGCATAAAAGACACTGCAACAGCTCATTTTTCCTATGGAAATTCGCTAATAATATTATTTAATATTACTTTATTGTCATGATATAAAAAAAAACATGATTTTTCATAAAAGTGATTTTTTTTAACCTGTGTATTTGAAGAATATGTGAAAATTTCCAATTGTTTATAAGTCTTCAGTTTTTGAGTCTTGTAAGGAAGAAACTAAATAGTCAGGTTAGGTTTGGACAGTTTTTTTATAAAGTAATTTTGTGTTTTACAGCACATGAGCAATCGGGAAAACGGTTCTGCATGGAGAGAGATTCTACAGTCTGCATTGCACGAACTAACACAGCTGTTGCAAGAGGAAGGCCTAGTGTCTTCGTATGAGATACATAGCAGCGGTCTTGTACAAGCTTTACTATCGCTGCTGGCGACAAGTCCTTGGGATGTTGGAAGTACACCTACCAAGGCTAACAAATTGCAGAAACAACGAGTTCGAGTGTTTAAGAGTAGTTTTAAGGTAAATACTTTTGCAAAATTCATGTAATCATTTTATTTGTTATTAATTGCATTAACCCCCGACGCAAACAAAGGTTAGATTAACGTGTGTGTCTGTGGCATCATAGCTCCCAAACGGATGAACTGATTTTGATTTAGTTTTTTTTTTTTTTTGAAAGGTTACTTGCTTGAGAATGTTCTTAGGTCTGACTCGAGAAATTCTGTTCACCTGTTTGGGGATTTTTTAAATTTATCTATTATTTCTTCAAATGTAGCACTTTTTCCCTTACCACTTACAAAACAAGTTAAAAACACCGGTTTTGTATGGTCTATATTTTGAAATTTGTTAGAGGTACCACCCTGGACATTAAAGTAAATTAAAATATGGAGTTTTATCTTTAAGGACGTGTCGCATTCAAGTACAGTAGAACCCTCTTAACCGGTCTGGTCGGGACCGATACCCTTGCCGGTTAATTGTTCGGCCGGTTGATCCGAGGTTCACAAAAAAAAGATTTTTATCCAAAAATAACCTACATATTTCATAAATAAACAAGCAAATAATATGTTATTGCCACCCTTTTTATTGTATGTACAACATACATAAACAAACACAACAAATTAAACATTTTAAACTTACATAAAACTTTGAAAATCGAATTTACATATACTGTATCATTGTTTAAAAAAATCAGTTCTTTTTTCCTGATCATTAACAACTTTTAAAGATTATTTTAAAGCCAAGTCTCTCCATTTTCGTATCGTCATGTCTAATGCCGTTGAATCTTTTTGCCGCTCAACATATTACGCAATATGTTACAAATATTACATATTTTGTTCCCACAAAATTCAGTAAAGGTTCCGACAAAGCAACAGACGAAGAAAAAGAAACAAAGGATGCCGCTTTGTCAATTGATTCTAAGAAAAAATACAGTTGCCATGGTAGTAAGAGGGGAATCAAACTCACGCTCCCCCTCCCCTGTACTGCCTGCCACAACACTAACACAATCATTGAACACCTAAAGTTGCGTCATCCAGCTTTATTTTCCAGGAATTGTCCGTCAAACAATCAATGTTTAACCCTCAAAGTGGCAGACTGCAGTTTTGACTGCAGTCTCTCAGGGGCAACGCAACCCGCTCGAACCTTTGCGAGAATTTGCACAATCGATCATTATATCCTCTTAAAATGATTTAATCGTAATAAAACCGGTACCGTTGGAAAGGTAATGAATTAAACTATAATTTTTGTATTTACAACTTTTTTGTAGAACATATATTTACATACGTAATCACTGTTTCAAAATTGTAGTACCTAAATCACCTATGATTCACGCGTCAATGAACGCCGTATACTGTCAAGACTTTGTCTCATTTTCAACGGTCTGCAATTCCTCACAGAAGTTATTTATGAAGAAGATCATTACAGCATTGAATTTAGCAGACGATTCTGTTTTAAACTGTGTCTTCAAATCACATGTTACTCTGAAAACAGCTGTTCTATAGGATATACGGTAAAAGCTTGTAATTGGTCATATATATTTGGCCAATACGCAAGCCTGTTTAGAATCGTTTCTTACAGTCTTATTCGATATATCCCTAAAATGTACAATATATGGTTATAAACAGAAATCTTCACAGTTTTTATCTATGTAAAATTCTATACCTTTAGATCTCATAGGTTGGTATAACAAAGCTTTACAAGTGAACACAATTCATCGAACGCCACCCGTCTAGTTGACTTCATTTGTTGACATTTGTTTTGTGTTATTTTATGGTTATTACAGTTTATAAAATAGTGTTATATTGTGTTTTAGTTATAAATAAATAAGTGTAGATTGTGTTTGAGTGAAATTAGGCTTATAACGGTGTTGTAATAAAACGATAAGTTTATAAATAACATAGGCTATGGAAATAAGTTTTAGGTTATCGCCGATTTGAGGTTTTTGAATTTTCATTACAAAATGTAAAGTTATTTGAAACTGGGTAGAATGTTATTCGATTCTACATTTCATTCTCGAATTTTTGGTATAAAAAAAACATTGTTAGGTAAAAAATATCTTGGTCTAGGCTAGTCACTTGAAATTAGTCAAGATTTGCAGGTTATGTAGTAAAAACGTTCAAAATGTTATTTTGAACTAAAATTTGTGAAATTGAAATATATTTTTACATATTTCTATTTAGAACTAAATTATAAAACTTTTGTGTATTTTGAAAAAAATTACAAAAATGTTTTACTATTTTTTATGTAGGCATAAAGTTCTTTTTTTTCCTTCCGTTTCTGAACATTTTTCGCTTTCTAAGCTAACAACTTTTACAATTTCAAAAGAAACTAATTTTTAGTGGCATATTTGAATTCTTTGAAGTTTCTTCTACAAAAAAGCTATGGAACACTTTTGGATTGGGGTTCATTTACTATTTTTGGCGAATTTTTAAAAATATGCTTGCAAAGCGCTATAAACGGGCTTTTCAATTTGAGCTTTAACCATGCCAGTTCTAGGGTTAAGACTTCGGCCAGTTACAGTAATATAATCTGTAAGAGAAAAAACTCTGTTGTTCCATGGGATAGGCCGGTTAATCCGAGGACCGGTTGATCCGAGGCCGGTTAAAAGGGGTTCTACTGTAGTTTGAAAATTTTGTTTAGGAGCTAAAACGCGTGCAAGCCAAAAACCTGGTAAAGAAATACACTTTATTTTTAAATGACCATTACTAAAAATGGAATTAATATAATTGAAACCGATTGTATGTAGTAATTCCACTCACTATACTGCTTCTTTTGGTGTAATAAAAAGTTACATTTAGAATCCAAAATTTAGATTTTTTAACCCCCGGTGCAAACAGAGGGGTCTTATATTGCGTATCAGTTTGTGTATCTGTAGCATTGTAGCTCCCAATCGGATGAACCGATTTTTATTTTGTTTTTGTTTTTTAAGGGGTACTTGATCAAGAGTGTACTACCTATGATTAAAAACAATCTCTTCAGCCCAGCCGTTCGGGTACAATTTTTTATTTATCTATTATAACAAATAAAAACGTAGTTCTTGAGTGCTTTTCATCAAACTTTCCGGTATCAAACTCCCCGAGTAAAAATTACTGAATATGTCAGTTTTAGGGAAGTAAAATGAGGCGAAGTCGAGTAATAGTTATTAATGATTTTAAAATTGAATATGACACGATTGTGATCAATTTGTAAGGTATTCCTAGGCCTATTTTACAGGATTTCTTTATGGTCTATAAGTCAGGAAAATTTTTTCCATATTATTTGATCCCCAGATGATGCGAAAACTGAGAAGTCTGTCTTTGCTCCAGCTTGCCGTTATACAAGCTGTTGAAGCCATTACATCTCCAGTAGTATGTTACTTACTTCTTACTTCTTCTTTCAAGCTTCCGGCTTCAGGTAATGCCGACGACTCGGTGTCCGTGGTAAACCGCAGCTGCCAATGCCCAGTACTCTTTCTTTTGCAGCATAACTTTCATGGGGTTTTGAATGCCTTTTAGTGCTGTTAGAAGGGCCGTCCTGGCTGTGTTTTCGTTCGAGCATTCGAGTAGTATATGCTTCAGCGTTTCCTTCTCCATTCCACAGTTATTGCAGGTTTCGGAATCGACTAGTCGGAATCTTTTCAGATAGCTGTTCGTAATGATATGGCCGACTCTAGCTCTCGTAATGAAGGTCGCAATGTGGCGACTGACACATCTGTACCTCCAGTAGTATGTTAAAAGTCTTAAACATACGAAAAAGTTGTCTATTACCAAATGTAGTGATTCAAAAATTTGAGATTTTTATTTTAAAATAATATGTTATTTAACCCTTTCTCGACCATTAGGATATTTTGTCGATTTTAAATTACAGTAGGCCTAGAACCCCGCTAGTCCGACCTCGGGTAAACCGACTCCTCGCATAATCCGACCATACCGCGATCAACGATTGTTTATATTTTCTGTGCTTCGCTCCGTTCATGTCTAGTCATGTGACTCGGTGACTTATCATTGGCGATGGAGTTAGTAGACTGATGACACATGTGCGCTTGTGAGTTTTGTTAAAGTGTTGTATTTTAGTGTAGTGTTCCAAATTGAGTGAAATTGTGTCGACCATAAAACATAAACATGTCGCGCTGTCTTTGGTGGAGAAACTAAATGTACTTGAAATGACAGGTTAGACTCAAAGGTGAGTCTGTTCAAAAAGTTGCGAGTGAAATATGGGTTACGGACTTTTTTCAACCTGCATAAGAACATTAAATTTTTAGTGTTTCATGAATTACTGTATTACAGTGCTTGTGTTTCGCATCATTCTTTTCCTGTATTTTGATTAAAACTTTGTTTTATTACGTTTTCATGTAAATAAATGTGTTCCTCTGATAATCTGACTTTTTTTGTGATACGGCCGTACTCTCGATCCCGTTGGTTATGGATTAGCGGGGTTCTACTGTTTGTGAAAAACCCATTTGACGATATTACGACAGTGTTGTGAAAACTTTAATTTCACTGTAATTAAATAAGTGAAAGTAACGAAATTATTATTTTTGAGGACTAATAATGTAATTTATAAAAACGGCAAATCTTTATGATTTTTATAACAAGCGCTTTTGAACATTGTCTACATTGCGAGGTGCAGTTTTTCAAACCTCTCACACAAAACCAGTTTACACTTTTTACACGCCTCCTGAAAAATGTTGCAGGAAAGGGGCCTCTCATTTATTTCAGTAACATACATATAAACACCTTTTCACAAAGATCTTTTGCTGTTATGTGTTCAGTTACCATCGAGTAAATTAATTTATGTTGTTTTGTGATTAGGAAAAGAGTGGCGAGAACGGCAACATCAACTCTGCCATGATTCTTGTACACAAACTGGTCTCAGTGCTGGAATCTATAGAAAAGTTACCCGTGTACCTCTACGACTCTCCAGGATCTTGTTACGGTCTTCAGGTAAATAATATACAACTTATCCAGTTGGTTATTTATTACAGTACAATAGAGGTGGGCGAGATTGACTTTTTGAATTCGAGACGAGAACGGGATGTTGTTTAATACAAATTATCGAGATCGAGAAAACGACGAGATCTGAGGTTTGGGAACAAGCTAGAAACGAGAATTTATTAAGTACGCTAGAAGAAATGAGAATTTATTAACCCTTTTAGTGCCACGCTCCGATGCGATCGGCACGACATACATATGCAAGAAGTGCCAACGCCGATTGCATCGGATTATTTAATATTTGTGCACATAGTTCCTATGAATTCTAACAGATGGCGTTCGTGTTCACTTAGTTGTATAAAGCAATCTTTCTGATCTAAACTATGTAAAAATCATCTCATTTGGATAGAAAATAGTCGAAATACTATCGATTTAATGAACAGCTGTTCCAGCCTAGCAGACGCAAGTTCGAGCGCAGTTGAGTTGAAACATTGTTACTATTGTGTTTATTAGAATGTTTATTGTATTTTTAACACGCTTATATTAGCTTCACTTGTATGTATGTATGTATGTATGTATGTTTGTTTGTAAGTAACTCTCCTTTGGACTAAAAGCCAGTGGCTAATTACTGTTATTATATCTCTCTTACATAAGTTCAATCGTTGGCCGAGCGGTCTAAGGCGCGGGTCGTCGCTGACGTCAATCCCCGATCGTGGGTTCTAATCCCGTCCACGGCCAAATTTTTTTTTTCAATAATTAATCGAACTAAAAAGTAAAAAATAAATATAGTTTAAAAAAACTAAAAAACATGGTTTTAGAGCATATCAAACTAAAAAGTTAAAAATAATTTTTCAAATAAGCTTAAAACAATAATAAACGATAAATACTAGCATTATTGTAAAAAAAGCGTTGGGCGCTTGATGTACGAGAAATATGGACAAAGCGCCCCACGCTTTTTTTACAATAATGCTAGTATTTATCGTTTATTATTGTTTTAAGCTTATTTGAAAAATTATTTTTAACTTTTTAGTTTGATATGCTCTAAAAGCGTGTTTTTTAGTTTTTTTAAACTATATTTATTATACATTTTAGGACAATAGACTTGGGTTTTTTGATATTGTGTTTTATTTGAACTAACTTTTGTTGTTCATTTAGTTTAATATATTCATAATTCGTTTTTCTTTAGTGATATTTATAATGTATTTTTTGGTGGATTTTTATTATTTTTTCTAATAATGTATAAAATATATCCTTTTTCAATAATAATTATTCTTTAATATAATAGTGAATGATTCAAATAGTGTTATGGCACTCCAGCTCAGTTTTTAACAAAATTTTAGTTTTAAAACCAGCAGATTGTGAATTTCTTAAATATTTGTAATATAGGTTGACCAGTTTTAATCTGAGAATCAACATCAGTATAATCTTTTTAGATGAGTTAAAATTGTTATTAGTATAATAGCATGAATAGTTTATAAGTTATGAAGTGTTATATAAAAGCACTACAAAAATGCAAAAACGGCTTGGCACTTTTAGACGAATCTTGCTAATTGGGCATGACACTAAAAGGGTTAAATACGCGAGAAGAAACAAGAATTTATTAAATACGTGAGAAAATGGGAATAACATTTTTGAAACAAAAATGAACCAAAATTTTAATCTCAAGTTGAGAGTGAGAAATATCAAATATCTTTTTACATAATAGAAAGGAGTATAAAGTATAAGGGGATAGTAAGTTAGCCTTCTTTAGATTTAAAAACCTTTACACTACATATGCAAAATATTAATTTATGTATAATTTAATTTATTTTTAGTTAAGTATTTAATTGGTATTATTTATTTTACATAAAACGCAACCTCTACTGTAGCAAGTTGTTTCTCGTCAGTGTCAAGTAATTTAAATAAGATATTGTGATATCCTAATCAGTTCTCTGTTGAGTTGTTTGCAAAACTTCTGTTAGCTTCTTTTCATTCTAATGTAACATTTTAAGTTTTATAAAAAGACTTAAAGTAAAACTCAAGATTTTAAAAACGCATCGAGAAATTTGTGGCTACATCGAGTACACCTGAGAAATTACTTTTATTCTTGACAACGAGATCGAAACGATGTCGAGTTATTTCCCATTACTGCTCGAGAGTTTCGAGATCTTTCACACCCCTACTATCTTCATCTTCACTCTCCACCTCCAGTCTTGCACCTTGTAATGCATACAGAATCTGGGGTCACAAAGTAAATTTGTAACACATAAATTTATATAAGTAAGAATGTAAAAATTAGAATTGTAAATGAGTTAGGAGTAGAAGAAATCAACAAAGACGCTAATTCACGAATTCGACAGCCAAAACCGCAAAACACGAACATTACATCATGCGAACAATTAACTGACATTAATTCAGGAAACCAAAACTGTATAACACAATTATTAACACAGTACATACGCAAACAACCAAGATCAGATGGCAGTGGATTCATACATGTATATTCACCACTCAATAGACAATGTATTATAAATACAACAGTTGGCAGCACGTATGGAAAACAACAGTGCGCATGAGCGGAATCTTGTAAGAATCACGTTCGTTGCAACTTTGGACAAGACGAGGATGATCTAGGCTTCCTTGTGACTCAGAAAGATGGCGAATAACAGCTAAGTTCTCTCAAAATGTATGTCTTGAGTTGAAACAGTAAAGTGCGGAACGAGTATGGTTCAGTGAAAAGAACATTAACAAAGGTGATTAACATAGAACGATGAACATTTTAAGACATTCGCAATTAAAATCGGCCAAGAACTTTGAAAGTTATGTGTAAAATAAAAAACTGTAACTTTACACGCGGTCTCGTGTTAGACAATACATCGCAAGGTTAAGTGAGTTAACAGTTTATTAAAGTGTATGGACATGGAGAACAACGAAACTACGCAAGTATATTAATCTTAATAAATTGTATTTAATTTATAAAAAAGTAATCAGATCTGAAATATATTTAAAGATAAATAAAGAAGCCATTAAAAAACTTAGTAATTAATTTAGTTAAAAGATTTAAAGTTCTTACACGTAAGATTTTTTTTTTGGAGCTATTTAAGCAATTTCTTGTCAACATGAATGTTGTTCTTTGTAAGTTAATTTTTGAGTCTAAAAACAGTCAAAACAAAATGGCTGAATATACGTAAATTGAGCATCATGTAGTCGATTTCATTGTGTGCAGTCCAACCTTCCCAAAGTACTATTCAGTATACAAACCCAGTATTTTTCAAAAGTTAAGTAATTAAGGATATATGAGTTTATAAAAGAAAAGTAAATTTTGATAAATTTTATTTTGTTTTTTTTTTTATTATTTTAAATTGTTTGCTAATGTTACTACAGCATGTTGCAATATGACACCTCAAGACATTTGCAAGAGCGTAGAACGTTACAACCTTTATTGACAGCGATTACACGGAACTCGTATTCATTTCATTCTACAAGATTGGGCACTTTACCATGAGTGATATAGATACCTAGATAGATAATAGTCTTTATTAGGGGGCGAAGTTAGGACCATCAGGTTCCTCTCTTACACTTAACCCCACATACATTTACAAATTTAAATGATGATATCTGCTTGTACATAAGCATATGGTTTCCAGTTATTACTATATTTCTCCTTCTTCTCAATAATGTAACCAATGATAGTTCAGCTTCCATCTTCAGCAGGCCTGGTCCATTCCAACTCAACAAAATCTCTGTCATAGTCATCTTGGGTGTACCGGATTTCCCAGGTTCATCGAATAGATTTTTAGCTTCAATAGATTGAGAGACTCAGATTTTCTTTGTTTTTGACTGCACAAATTCGGAACTTATACTGATGTCCCGGAGTCAATCCATTGATTTTCATTTATTTTTTTTTTATATTTATTAATTCTTTGAATACATAAATAAGAGCTTAAATAAACACAGAAACATAATACAGAAATAACACTAATAATTAAAGATATAAACTTAGCTAGACAAAATAAGAAAATATAAACTAATCACATCTTGGTAAACAAAAAGTGTTTAGGCTTACATAGGAATATAAGTAAACAAAACCAGGAAAAATACTAACCATTTAAAATAAAACTTAACTTAGATACAATTAAAAAGAAAATTAAAAAATACTTCTCAGTAAAAAAACAAAATTTACATTTCAAAGCATGAAAATAATGCGCCTCCAAGGGCTTTTGCCCGTTTTGAGGTTGCATGACACAGAAAAAAATTATACAACAAAGATTCTAGGGGTTTTTTGGGGAGCAGTTAAATCACTTGTTAATACGTATTGCTAAATAACTAAACAAATTCAGTAAAATTATAAATAAGCATTCAAACTATAAATTACAATTTATATCTAAATGTATTTACTTAACAATATACATACACTCATACATAACTTCATATACAAACACATACACACCCTTACCACATGCACATGCATAAAAAACACACACACACACACACACAGACATATTATATCCGTAAAAAATGTTTATATCAACATACATAACTACTTTTTTTAAGTTTTAATTTACTAACATGTTTCACCATAAAAATCTTCCGTTACAAGACAACTTTCTTCAAATTCTCAACATTATCCATGCCCAAAAGATAGCACTTCAAAAGTTGATAAATTTGTTAAATTTTGTACGTGTCTTAATATTTTCCGGAAGTTGATTATAAATTCTTGGAGCGATGTTACTACAAAACTTGAAATATATGGACAATTTTTCCCTGGGTATGAATGCTTTATTGCCACGTCTAAGTAAATAAACAGAGGTTCTGCTTTTCAGATCTGAAAAATGATCACTCCTTATATAAAATACTTTCATAACTTTAAATATGTATAAACATCTAAGAGGCAGTATAGTTAGGTGTCTGAATAATGGTAAAGACGAAACCCTCTCCTTTTTATACATAATCAGTCTCACAAACTTTTTTTGTACTACAATTAGAGGAGTAAGTCTGGTGACATATGTACCTCCCGGTGATTTGTCTTCGGTCCGTCCGTTTCTCTATCCGGCCCTCACCTGCCTGCGGCTTCATTAATTTTCTCCACAATGTATTTCTTAACAAGTTGCCCTCTGTTATCTTCTGGTGGTTTCCAGGCTAAATTGTAACCCTTAGCACTTACGTCAGATATTTTAAGTGGACCACTTAGTAGACTTGGTTTATCGACACACTGACATCAGCAAAATCGTTGCAGTTAATATTTTTAGCATTAACCCCTAAAACTGTTCATGCTAATTTTTTGGAATGCCAATCCAGTTTGGTGCGTGTGCATGCATATTTTCAAAAATTTGCCAAACATAGTAATTATAAATCAATCCAAAAGTGTTCCATAGCTTTTTTGTAGAGAAAGGTTCAGATAATTCATATATGCCAGTAAAAAATTGATTGATGTAAAATTTTCAAAGTTATTAGCTCAAGAAACAAAAAATGATCAGTAACGAAAGGAAAAAGTTAAATTTTAGGCCTACATAAAAAGTAGTAAACATTTTTTGTAATTTTTTTCAAAATGTAAAAAAGTTTTGTAATTTAGTTCTAAATAGAACTGTATAAAAGTATATATCAATTTCAAATTTCTTATTTTGAAAACAGCAGTTTTTATGTTCCTACTAACAAAACTTTTTGAATAGTAATTTAGGAATATATTTTTTGCCCATAAATGAAATATTATTATAACAAAGTGTAGAGAATAAATCAAAGAATTGAACTATACCTAATTGTAAATAATAATAAAATATAATAACAATAATTGTAAATTATTGTTTCATAAAAGTATTTGAATTAGCTTTACTTGAATCATAAAATGAGATCAAAAGAAATCAAACCTCTCGCGCACGAATTCTAAAGCCGTCTCCGTCTCGAAAGCCGTTGCAACTACCACTTGGAGAGCATGAGAAAGTCGAGATTTTAATTTCTCACTTGTCATTATTTTTTCAGCATAGTACGAACCAAACCGTTAGAGTAAATATGGTTCGCTTTACACCAAACGAAAGATTGAACTTTGGTCTAAAAATAGGTATAAACTTATCTATATAAATATTTTGAATTGTAAGAAATATCTCAAATGCAAAATGTGCTGTTTTATTGGTTGATAACGATCCAATAGCAAGGGTTTACAGAAACCTTTATATTTTCAAAACTATAAGAATGACCTCTGATTGAGAGGCAGTATTAGAAAATTCAAATCTTGACGAATCCAAAGGTATCTAAGATGTTGTCAAAATATTTCTGTCGAGCGATATTGAGCTTTAGAGGAGTGACAAAGTTGAGTAATTTCTTTGTGTTTTCACACGTAGCAATAGCTTTACAGAAAACTACAATTTTAAAACGATGATTACATATGTAAATATACGTTTTATTAAAAAATTTTAAATACAAAAATTTAAGTTTAAATTATTTCCTTTCTAATGGTTTTTGTTTTATTGTGATTAGATTATTTTTAGTGGGTAAAATATTCAATAAAAGTAGAGTTGTCACAGACTACTACGGCGAGCTGAGGCCACTCAACTTGAGTGGTCTAACAGTTGTAGGGTTAACAGCGTATCTTCCAGAATGAGCTGATCTTAATGTTATAAGGGATTAAAATAGCTTCGATAGCTCTTACTTGGAATGCATAGGGTTCTCCTTCTTTGAGGTTAGGAACTGTTGCTGTGAGTTGGTCTGCAGGTACAGTAACTGCTTTCCCCCTCTTACCAGTGAGACAACCTTCAGTTAATGTCTTCTGTACTGTTTCAGATCTTGACCAGGAGGCTGCGTTTCCGTTTAGAGAAGAGCTCCGGCGAAAGTTGCTTAATCGATCGAACCGGACGTTCACTTAAAATGGAACCTTTATCAACCGTCTCGCAGCTGGAACGTTATCTCCTGAAAATGGTTGCGAAACAATGGTACGACTATGAACGTTCGACATTTGCCTTCGTTAAACGACTGAAAGAACCCAACACGAAACTGGTATTCAGACACCAACACGATTTCGATGAAAATGGAATCATCTATTGGGTCGGAACAAACGGGAAGTAAGTTAAATTTATTGTTGTTTAAAAATCTTAAAATTTACTAAGTATTTTATACTCTTCTTACCAGAGGCATACAATTTTACCTTATATTGTTTAGGTTGGCCTATTAAAACACTGCCTGTTTCTTTGACATTCACATCAAGTTCACTGTTATTTTCATCATTATTATTTTTGTAACTTCAACTAGTAAGCCCCCATGAAAAATCACAGCCAGATAATTAGATACCCATCAGAAATACATCATTTAAAAAATACTATTTAAAAACAATAAGAGTTTATCTAGGTCTACCTAACTGTGCTGACGGGGATTTTTAACTCGGTAAATGTGTGCAATTATAAGGAATAGAATAAAACTGTAAGCCTATTTGTTAAAATTTTGTATTTATATATGTTATTATACGTTTGAAGAAGTATAAAAATATTATCTTTTAATTGCTTTTTATTTCATATTGATAGATCAAATGATTTAGAAGTTATTAATATCATAGTGAAGAAATTAATAATTGAATATTTATATTTTATAAGAAAATGTACGAATGTTTCCGAAGTTAAACAAATAGGTATTTTTCTTTAAATTTGTATAAGCAAATATATTGATGTTAAAAGGTTGTATTTATATACAGTTTACAACATCAAAGCAAATATTATAACTTACTGCAGCGTATGTTAATTCCGTAACTCATATTTAAAAATATCTACTTCATAAGAAATTATAATGATTGAAGTTGTAAACATAACCCCAAAGTATAATTTATACGATGGGTTTGTTTAAGTATTACAGATGATGGGTGAAATCAGCTGTTATATTTCTTTGGTGTTCTGAATTGAAATGATTGGATATAAATAGTGTATAAGGTCACAAATTAACCCTTAAAGCGCCACTAAAACCATCTTATTTATTTAGAGACTCGTGTGATTCACCAAATATCCTCTAGAGTGCAGGACGATCCTCCTGTAAAGGATGTTCCTTTCACTTGTTTAAACTGCTGTAGTGATGGACATAACTGTGATACTTTTCAGTAAAAATTCAGTTAAATTCAGTATATAAAAATCGGGAGTGAAATACTCCTAGGCGGGCTCGGATTTAGCAGCTATTTACGCCCTAGGCCAAAGTTTGAAACTACGCCCACTTCCGGGGATGGGGGAGTGTGGAATTTTTTTTGAATATTTAAAACTGTAAAACTCATGTTTTAGAGCTTCTCTGGGGTCTATTGGAGCATTAACACAGTTTTAATTTTAGCCCTTTTGAATGCATTTTTAACTAATTTCCAAAAATAAAATGTACATCAATCGCGCAATAACAGCGATTGAAATGCCAAAATGTATGAAATGCCAATACTTGTAATTTGTAGTAAGCAGGTATTGACTATTGACTAAAAAGAAAGCATGTTGGATAATAAAACACACTATTAAATAAACAACACTGTCTATGTATTTACTAATGACAATCAAAATACTTACATAGTTTTGAAATTTCTTCTTTCTGGCTTTGGACCAGGCAACTGATTGAATTGTGCTAGTGAAATCCAATATTTTTGTTGCGTCATTTTCAATGCTAAGGAGAGCGTTGAGCTTCGTTTGATTTGTGGTACTGCTTGATCTTTTTTAAATTTTTTGTTTTTCCTGCCATCGCCTAGGATGGCCTTATGGATAATCCAGGCCTGCTCGAAGGGTAGAAAGTATGTAACGATTGGCAAATAAAGTATCAAGAAGCACAAAAATAAGCGTCATACTTGGATAAGTTCATGTGGCGTTCAGCATATACCAACGTCTTTAATACATTCATAGCTGACATATCATGTGTAATGGTTTACCTTAAGTCTTTTTGATAAAACTTTACTGTTTATAGCAAAGATCTGAAACTTATATATCCTATACTCTAATACGAGCAATGTCTGTTTGTTTGTTTGTGTGTTTGTACGAGCAATCTCGAGATCCAGCGGAAGGATTTTGCTGAAACTTTGGGATTAGAGGCTTTTGGGACTAAAAAATCGATTGGTGAAAACCACTACCTCAGGAAAACTCGTATTTTTCTGAAAAACTCATTTGAAAATTGAAAATTTTTAACATTGGGGTTATGTAATTTAAAATCAATAGGATACATATGACAAACATCAGCTGTTTCCTATAATATTTCCATCAGCTGTCTCCTATAAATTTTTTTTTTTTTTTTTTTTTTGTCTTAAAGGTTATAATTGTTTAAAGCTTGAAATCAGCTGACCCGTGCTAATATTTCGCGAGTTATGAGTAGGCCTACAAAACAGTACTTACCTGATTTGTATTTACATACATTTTCCTATAAAAAAAAACACAATTAACAAAAATACCGAGTAATGCTCGGTCGCCCAGGTACTTTTCATAAAACACAAATGTACACAATGTTTGTCCTTTATCAAGGATTCATAAAATACAAAATAAATTTAAAAAAAGTCTAATCTTTTAAAAAATTATGTTTTATTTGTGTAAAATGTTTACATCTGAATGATACCAACATTTTTAAAACTAAAAACGGTAGTTTTTCAGGAGCAAATATCTTATTTTCTAATATCAGTAGGCTATAAGATCTGATTTCTGTTTAGAGCGAGTCCAGAATGGGTTAATCCAGGACAATACGGTTTGGTTGTAGTGACGTCTTCGGACGGGCGCAATCTACCGTACGGAAGACTCGAAGATGTTCTGAGTCGTGACTCTTCCGCTCTCAACTGCCATACAAACGATGAGAAGCGCGCTTGGTTCAGCATAGACTTAGGCCTGTGGTTAATCCCGACTTCTTACACTTTGAGGCATGCAAGAGGCTATGGTAGATCGGCATTGCGTAACTGGCTGTTCCAGGTATAGTAATACTTTAGAATATTTTGACTGTGTTCGTACGGTGGAACAACAAATAGTCAGGGAACTTGTAAAAAAGTTGTAACAAGTATTTGACGTAATAAATAGAGTGCTTCGAATGTTTTAGATTCATCCCTATATTTAAATAAAATGTAATTTATGATAATAATCTTTATTATCAAATTTCTATAGGAAAGATGAGGTATTGCAGTGACCCTTATGATGAGACCTAAGGTCGGAAGTAGTAAATGAGCACCGATCATGGAGCCAAAACATGTAGGGCATCATTAAAAATTTTGTATATATGTATTCGTACTCTAACGGCCGTATTTTAAGTCCGATTTGGTACACATGTTGGTTGTTGAAGTAGCTCGCACGAGTTTGTTAGCCAAAAAAAATTCAACAACCGGAAGTTCGTTTTTTGATCGTAACTATTTTTTGAGATTTTTCGTACTAGAATAAAACTTTTTTGGGGTTTTATCTATAAAAAATAAATGTAGGATATTATTCTGCATATTTTGTTTTGTTAGACGACGTTATAGCTCGCTTGGTTCCCCCAAAATCGATCAAAACGTAAAATACCATAAAAGTACCCGGTACATGTGGGGAATGTTATCATGGGGGCAGCTTCTGATCCAAGGCCGAATAAGTACGCTGCGAGCGAAGCGAAGCAGTCCATAACCCTCGGGCTGCAAGGTTCGAGGTGCTTGCGAATGGAACGAAGCTGCTGCAGGCTTAGGTGCAAACAAATTCTACTAACATATTTCGTACACACAGTCAGCTATTCAGCGCTTTCTTAAGTATACCGATTTCCCTAATTGTTGGTTTAAACCCTGAAATATATAAAATTAATTTTGGTTATTCGCTCAACTCATGTCAGCTATGTGATCGAGTTATTTTATATTTTAGCTTTTTTTAATTAAACAAGAACCATGTATTGAAAAGATTCTTATTGTAAAGTCATGTCCTGAAAACTATTTTGAAAGGGGAATCAATTCAAATTTTTGTTAAGAGAGCTAAATCAACAACCTTTGTTAAACAAAAATTTCAATTACTCAAATAAAAACAAAAAAAATGTTTGGAAATCACAAGTAGATGTTATTTGTTACAGGTTTCAAAAGACGGAGTCAACTGGACAACACTGTACACCCATGTAGATGATTGTTCTTTGAATGAACCGGGAAGTACCGCATCCTGGCCTCTGGAACCGGCATCAGCTGACGAACAACAAGGTTACAGACATATTCGCATACAACAGACGGGCAAGAACGCTTCCGGACAGACGCATTATCTCTCACTATCTGGTGTAGAAGTTTACGGGACGGTGACGGGAGTGTGTGAAGATCTGGGTGAGTGTTTATATATTTTCAATATGGGTAGTGTGAATCTGTAATTAGTCAAATTATCTCACAACTAATAGGTTAATTAAGCAAATACGTTTCAACGACAATGTCGTCATCTTCAGTGATGTACGAGCTACAATAATCAAACTACACCTGACCTAACAGTGTGTCTTGTCCAGTACGGTATTTATACAAAAGCTGAAGCCGTCGAGAGGAAGTGGTGGTTTGTCTGTGGATTGGCCATTCTGTGTTAACTCATGGGTTTCTGATGCGTCATAGGGATCCACCATTGTGTCCTTACTGTAGTAATTTTCTTTCCATCAAGCATTTTAGAGTGTAGAAAATTAAAGCACGTTCGTAATAGGTTTTGCCTACCTAATTGCATTTAGACGGTGCGGGGTGATGATGCCCAGACCATTAATATGGTGTTAGCGTTTTGTATCATTTTATTTATCCTCATCCTTATTGTATGGTGCGTAAAAATTAAATGTTGAACTTTTGTATCTGTGTTTGATTTTTGGTATCTCAAATTATTAAAATTAATTTACGAGCATTATATAAATTTTCATTTAACTCATTAACAAACTTATTTATTAATTATAAGTTATTGTTAATTAATCAATCAAACAATGATTTGATTGTTTGATAATATTTAATTTTATTCAACATTAAAATTTGATAGGTAAGAAGTTTAATGTACTTAATTTCATTTTTACATTAAATCTTATGATTCAATGTAAATAAATGCAAATATCTAACGGCTTGAGATATGGTTGTGCGGTTTTCACCATTGATTCTGTCTTAAAATTCTACAGTGAAATGATGTATCACATGACCACTTTCCTATTTAAAAAAAAAAGTTACATTCAAAGTGGCGGACCAAATTTTTGACATCTTAATGAAATAGTATTTTTTACTTAAAGTAGGTTACCTTAAAATTTTCCTTGTGTACGAAATATTAATATTAACCCATTCTCAGACTTTCCACCCACCCTGTATATGTATTATTATTTGCTATGTCATACCAAAGGTCATCTTATCAACCGAGAGGATGCATATGTAATAGCATGAATAAGACGTTACTTCTACGTCTGACAGTAATAGGGAAGCATGCGTATTCATTCGTGATACCAATGTTGTTGAAATGTATTTGAGTAATAAACGTATTAGTTGTGAGATTTTGTGTTCATGTTTATACCGTCGACTTCGCACAAGCCTAAAGCTAGGCAATGTAGCTGATAAGCTGAGGTCGGAGCGGTGTGCCCAATCCTTGCACTGAATCCCAACATGTTAGGTAATTTTGTTTACGGGTGTAATTAATTTGTGTGCCAAATTGATCAGGACTAATGTTGACAATTCTTGTTCAAGTAACATTTTAGTTTTTACATTTCCATACTTTTATTTGTCATTGCTTATAAATAAAGGGTGATTCATTAAGAAACTTTCAGGGCGCGTTCTAATGAAAATAAAGAAAAAACTTTCATAGAAACATAGGTTCGGAAATGCTTGGTTTGTTTTGCTTTTTTTTTATAAAATACTTAATATCTTTTGATGTAGGAAATACGGGGTGTTTAAAAAACTACTTTACAACTTTGAAAATTCATATTACTTTATTCAGAGAACCTACAGAGGTGATTGTAGTGTCAATTTGTAGGGAAACACATCAAGTTTTGACTCGCGTAGTTCGCTAGTGCCGAATCGCACTGTCATGAGCGCTAGCGGCAGATGCGTCAAAGATGGCTGCTTTCACTGGACTCGAGCGTGCTTGCTGTGTGTTTTAGTTCGAAGAATCAAAGACGGCGACAACTGTTCAGCTTAATTTCCGTACCGAGTACGCTAAAGATCCTCCTACTATGCCTACAATTTATGAGTGGCATAAATTTTTTGTAGAAACAAGGTGTTCAGTAAGATATAAGAAATCACCAGGTCGTACAAGCACATCTGACGAAGTCGTTGATCAAGTGAGACAAAGTTTTGTCAACAGCCCTACGAAATTGACCCGGCGTGCATCTCGCGAGTTGCAAGTCCCACGTACGACTGCTTGACGAGTGTTGAAAAACCGTTTGCATTTAAAACTACAAATTTACAATTTTACAAGCAATAAAAGACACTGATAAGATTGCCCGTAAGAACTTCTGTGCGAATATGTTAAATCGAGTGGATGAGGATGAACATTTCTTGTACAACGTAATATTTTCTGACGAGTCAACTTTTCACTTAAGTGGGAAGGTTAACGCACAAAACTGTAGGATTTGGGGCAGTGAAAATCCACATCAAACGTTGCAACATGTTCGTGATAGTCCTAAACTTAACGTTTTTTGTGCATTGAGCAAGAACAAAATTTACGACCTCTTTTTTTCCAAGAGAGAACCATCAACGGGATAGTGTACCTGGACATGTTACAACAATTTTTGATACCACAGATCAATGAGGATGAAGAAAAACGCAGTGATTATTTCATGCAAGATGGCGCACCACCTCACTATCTGACTGATGCCAAAGATTTTCTGAATGACCGCTTTCCAAGTCAATGGATTGGCCGTGATGCACCAATTGCATGGTCCCTACGTTCCCCAGACCTGACACCACTAAATTCTTTCTTATGGTGATACATCAAGGATATCGTCTATGTACCAGGGTGTCCAGCGTCCTTGAATTCCTTGAAAACCAGGAATTGTACGGGAATTCAGACTGCCATGAAAAAACCGGGAAATTCTGCGAAAAATCCTTGAAAAATTTTTTTTGAGTTGTTGGGAATTTTAGTTTATTTCCTAGCAGCAATTTTAGTGCTCTGAGTAAAAGAGTAATATTTTTTTTGGGTCAGATGTGTGAGGAAGACATCCTAGTATTGTTTCGGTACTATTTTTAGAAACACCTGCTACGACCGCAGTCTACGAAATGAAAGTATTATCAGTATTGGTTTTGTTGCATACGACTATTTCTTGCTGTAATGAAACAGAGCTTTCTGTCCACGAAAATGTTATTTAGATGACAGTTGTAAAATTCGGAAAAAGTGGAAATCAAACGCCGCTATTTTCGGGAATGAATAAAAAGTGAAACAAAGGTATTCCGTCGGGACTCCCACAAAAATCATAAATCACGGGTAACGTAAGACCCAAAAATGTCCAAAATGTTTTACCCGACTTAAAACAAATAGAATTTTATTATTACTTTAAATACTTTTGTTACCGATCTATAAAATGTGTTATTTTTCGTCACAGTAGACACCCTAATTCTATAAATAGACACGATCGAATTCATAAGTGGTTGACTTCTTGTGTACAAATAACAGCCTACTCATGAATAAAAATAAAACAAGAAGCGTTTACTTAACAAAGGAAACAACTTCCTAAAACATTTTACTGGGGAAAATGTCTACATACATCAAATAAAGAATGTTTTACATATTTCCCTACTGATATTTATTGTTAAATGCTGAATTGAGTTAAAATATAGAGAATGTGATTGCAAATACCGGAGATTACATTCACGGAGTCTCCGTCGGAGTCCGTCCTAAATACAAGAACAGGCAGGCCTGTCAACTAAGTATCTCTTAGTATCGGTATCGAGTTTCGGCTATCGATTCTCGATACCAATACCAAAGCCAAAGTATTAATTGTATCGAGAATCAACCCATCTCTATTTATAATTATGCCAAACTATTAGTCCATATATTAATAGAGGTTTAATTAAAACTGTCTGAGAAATACGGGAATTTTCCGTGGTGTGTACGGGAAAAACCGGGAATTGTACGGGAATTTTCTGAAGCTCAACTGCTGGACAGCCTGTGTACCTCCTTTGACGGCTTCTCTATCTGAGCTTAGAGCGAGATTTTATGCCGCCGCTGAGCAAGTTACTCCTGCCATGCTACAGCGAGTTTGGGAGGAAATTGACTACCGATGGGATGTGTGCAGGATTACCAACGGAAGCCACATAGAGCATCTTTAGTTCAAGGTAAAAAAACTT
>JAGFPH010002792.1:165926-178464 GCA_018207615.1 Philaenus spumarius
ATGCATTGTGTATTGAAGACAATCCCAATATGTGGAATGGCGTGCGAAGCACGCAATGCTTTGTGTATTGAAGACAATCGCAATATGCGGAATGGCGCGCGAACCATTTTGCAGCTATTCAGCACCGTCGTGAATAGACCTATTTCCCAAATTGTTGGTCGAAACCCTAAAATATCGGTCTATAAACTTAATTTTGGAAATTTGCTCAACTCACGTCAGCGGTTCAGCTGTGTGGTCGAATTATTTTATTTTTTCCATAGCTCAAAAGATAAACAAGTTATTGGCAAAACAGTTTCTGTCTGTACTATTAATTATTGTTTCTGTATTGTTATAGACAATACCAAGATATCATGATTTGAGTTTTTAGCCAATAACTTGGTTGACTTTTAAGCTACGAGAAAAATAAAAAAACCATTTTGTTTGTTATTAAAAAATGAACTTTTTAATTTCCTATTCAATTTTGTAAAGTTAGCGGTTTTCAAGATATACTTCATTAAACATTTTAAACGGCTGCTATTTTGAAAATATATGAAAAGGTTTTGGTTTTTGCACATGGATAAAAGATGTAATACCAAATATGTATCCAAAATTTGCAATCAATATATTTCCTACATCCAAAGATATTGAGTATTTTGTAAAAAAAATCGTGGATATCTGGAAAACAAAACATTTTCGAACCTATGTTTATGTGGACTTTTTTCTTTATTTTCACTAGTAGAACACGTCCTGAAGTCTCTCCATTTCTTCCTGAATCACCCTGTACATGCCTTCAATGTACCAACTTGTTTGGTGCAATTGAATATGGGAGATCGCCCACCACAGTTATATAATTAATGTCTGCTGTGACTAGTATTATTGGTTAGTTCAATGTATTGAGTTCAATGTTTACTCATCAGAAATATGAGCATTTCCTGTATCCTTGAATATCTGTAATTTTTTAACCAAATTCTGAAAACTCAATAAAATTATAACCAAAAGAGTGTGAATAAATTAAATACACAACGAGCTAGATGGAAGAAATTCAGCATGCGGTCCTTACTAGAAATCATAGATCTGTGTCTACTGTTTCTTTTACTTTATACCATATTCGGTTTTCTTCAAATAAATATAACTTAAGGTAAATACCCGGGGAAAATGTACAAAAAAAAAAGGATGGTCTGCGAAAAAAATCCAATAGAAGCTTTATTACCGGGATTATCTTTATTTTGGCAGTATCAAAAGTACATTGCAAGTTACCTTAAGCTCAAAGATCATGAAAATCAGGTTTTCATCAATATCTTGTAAAATATTTGATTTAGGTAATAAAAAGTGTAAAAAAAAGTTATAGTTTTGTTACTGTAGCCCTTGCATCACTGAGGATGGTGACATTGTCATTGAAACGCGTTTGAAGTTGGTAAACGTATTTTGTGAGATCTAATAATGTGTATTCGCTATTTAATTTTACATAAAAAAGTCCCAACAAAAATTTGCGTAACTTTTTTGTGTAGAATTTAATAACGAATATACATTATATTTATGAAGATTCACAACCTTTGACCTTCAACCACTTTTTGCATACATGATTTTGTGATAGACTTTCGAGACAGTATTTTGTTGCCAAAGTAAATATATTCCCCATAATAGATTTTCACTTGGATTATTTCCAGGCTATAAAGATGATCGGATACAAATGTAGCAAACGCCTTTATAATGACGAAAGACGGATATAAAATTTTAGCAGAATCGTACATGCGGAAAGTCAGTGGTTTAAGAATCTCAATTTTTTTCTAAATGTGCTTAATCTAATTTTTGGTACAGAACATTAATTTTTTAACAAAGATTTTTTACAAAATTTTTAAAACGGTTCGACTAATGCAAAACGCGTCTAATCACCCTTACTTAACATGTGTAGTATAACGAGAGCCAGGAAACGTTCAGGCAATTTATTTTAAAGGTTTATCACTGACTTATTAGTTGTGATTAGATTTTATTTTAAAATTGGGAACAATTACAGAACTGTATAGCACATAGTTTTAATCTTAACTACAGATTTTGTTAAGGTTAAATGTAACTGTTTAATATTAAACTAGGGCACCACCTAAATATTTGGAGTTAGGAAAACTAATCATTCTAAGGGGGCACACACTCAAGCTTTCATCATCTTCATTTTGTAATATATTGTAGATTTATAGATTGTTCAACTTGTAAATAAATCACTTATTGTCACATAAACATCTGATCAGCTGTCCCCATGAATAATGTTATCTACACAATAATTATACTTCTTGACACTTGTAGATCAAACAATTGATAAGTGATACAGGGTTCGTGCTTGGAAAATTCTTGGATTTAATTAAATTATTTAAGACCTTGAATAGAGTTGAATTTAAAAAAAAACAATGTTCTGACTTTGTTTTAGTAATAGTTAAACACAACTGGGAAAACAAATATCCAGTTTTATTAGTTTAACAAAAACTGTCCAGGATAGGAACTAAATTAAGTCAGAACATTTATTCCCTTTAACTCTATAGGTTTGTTTGGTGCATCTAATTCTGTCATCAGTCACCTGAATTATTCTTAAATAACATTAATAATAGTAGCTTTATTAAATTGTGGTAAGCTTTTTAACATGAATGTCCCTTACAATATAATGTGCTCAATTCTAACATTTATATTTTTTGTATAATTACATTGATAGGCAATTGCCAGGTTGGTAAAAGTTTTTTATTGTTAAACTATTTAAATTTGATATAAGCTATATATATATATATTATACTACATACATAGAGTTCATAAATCCCTTTAACACGTTCACTGCGGCTAGGGTACCGATACATCCAGCGGTGTCTGTTCGTATGCGCAAGGAGTACCGGTACCCCCACCGTATTGGCAATTTCTGTTTAGCGTGTCCTTGACACTGCAAGAAGCAAGTTGATGTTAAGTTTGTTTGTTCGGCAACTAACTGGAGTGTATAAATTGTGTGTAGTTTTAAGTTCGCGCATCCCTATATTTATTCGTCCTTTGTTTCAATCTGCTGACCATACAATTACTAAAATAACAAAATTAAAACCAAATTCAAATCGAACCTCACAAAAGTAATGGGCTTATTTTTAGCAGTGAATATGTTAACCCCTTCATTATTTTTGTTACTGACAATAAGTTAAGGATAATTTGTATATATCTTGTGTTGTATAATAGGACAAATTTGTTGACATATCTGACCCTCTATGACTTGCGGGGGGGAGGGGGTTAACAATTTAAAATATAATAAACGGTACCAGAAACCGGCACATACTTTCTCACAAACATATTTAAATTATTAAACAGATTCACTGTGACTTCATAATTGTATTAAAGTAGGAGAGGGGATAAATTAAAGTAAAAGAGTAACTAACTAATAAATATTATTATTAAAGCTAGAGAGAAAACTATTCGATCGATTTCGAACAAATTTGCACCAAACATGTCTATTAGGCCTGTATACATGCATGAAAAATAGGTACAGGTTTTTAAAAATTTGGAAAAACAACCCCCTTATTGGCCAAAAAAAACCCAAAACCAGTTATTATTATTAGTTAAACGAGAATTTTTAGAAAGATGCAGTTTTTTTGCATATGGTAGTTAGTCATCAGGGGCTTTTTATATTAAGGGCTACAAATAAGCCAAATTTTATCAAAATCGTTAGAGCCATTTTTTTATAAAAAAATAATAACCGATTTTTGGCCAAAAAGGGGTTGTTTTTCAAAACCGGTTGTTTTTCTAAACCTTTTTTCGTGCATCTGTACAGGCCTAATTGACATGTTTGGTACAAATTTGTTCGAAATCGATCAAATAGTTTTCCCTCTAGCTTTGTATACAGACAGACATTTTGTAAAAATAAACCACTTTATTGGGTCCCAAAACAGATATTTCCTCAAAAATCTCAAGATCGATTTTTTTGCGATCACTATATTTTCTCTATACTAGTGAGAAAGTAAAAGTAGGTCATATAATAAACCAATGTAAAGCTTTTTAACAGAGAAACAGAATGGCACAAACTAGAGTTTAGTATCTTGTTTTGCTTTAAAGTAATGAGCGAAGTTCTGGCATCATCTCTTTTTTTCCAGAACTTTGTTCATTACTTTGAAACAAATCAATATATTAAACTCTTGCCATTCGCTTTCTCTTTTAATAAGCTTCACAATGGGGTATTACATATTACATGACCTACTTTTATATTTGGAATTGTTAACTGGCTTCCCCCTCCCCTCCCAAACCCCCAAAAATCATACAGGGTCAGATATGTCAAAAAATGTGTCCTATTATGCAACACAAGGTATAAACAAAGTTTTGTTTACTTATTTTGAGGGGGAGGGATTAAATGGATTTTATGAACACTCTGTATAGGCTAATACAATCAGACATACATATTTACATTTGTACATACAGCAGACACTCGGACAACTAAAAAACAATATGTATGTTGTTATACTTATACAAACAATTTAGGTTATTCTTAAATGTGGTTGAAGTGTATATATGTATATGCCTAGTTGATGTTTTCAAAACTCTTTGATATTAGCTGTATTTTATTCTTGAATTTTTCAAGAATAAAGTAGCATGAACCCTGTGCAGTTTGGCAAGGAATCTACATTGCCTTTCTGCGTCCATCGGCTTTCTGGCATTTAGTTATGGAATATGTTTTAAACAGCTGACATTTTAAAATTTGGATTAAATTTGTTATTTTTCTCAAATTAGATATTTGTAAAGAACCTTAAGAACCTCGCCACATTTCATCTCGTTCAACTAACAAAGAAATGAATTATTTTGTGAAAAAAATTGTAAAAACCAAGTTTTTTAAAAACATTTATCGTCTTATCACAGCTTATTTTCAGGTTACCTGTATATTTACCTTCTACTTTGATGTGTTTTGCACCTAGCTTGTGTCTGTCTGCTTTCTGTCGTCTGGTTGCAAGTTGTGGACCAACCTTTACATACATTTATTGCTGTCGATTTTAATTTTAATATGGTTATTTATGATTAATTTTAAAGGACACCTGAATGGATGTATCTTTTTGAAAATTTAAACGTTTGTCTTAGTTTTTTCACCAATCCTATGCAGAGTCGTATTGTTTTAGTTGGTCGGTTGGTTTTTTCAAATTGAATTGATGAGGTTGCAGCAAATGTTTTCTAGTCAACAGTGTTCCCAAATCTTATAGAAAAGGATACATTTTAGTACAGGATTGATCACATCTTGCCGTTATGATATCAACTGCAGAGCGTTGTAATAGAGTTCTACTCGACCACTACTTCCCACACCCGTTGGAAATCTTGTTGGATCTCCCACCCCCCACCTTCTAGTCCTGGGGGAGGATAGTATGGCCACAATGAGATTAAACAGAGGAGGAAGTTGGTCAACATCTCTTGCAAGAAATGAACACAGTGAGTGCCTAAACAAAACGCTATATTGGGATCGGATGCTGCGGGCCGGTACAGATTACATGACTCCCAGCTATCATTTTGATTGCAAATTAGAGGCTATTTTCCCAGCTTGGGAAGATTGGCTTCGGGAGCAGGTTAACCTTAGAAATAGACATATCTGGTTATCGGACGGATCCAAAACGGACAAAGGTACTGTAGACGGAATGTACATGCACAAAGAACCGTACACACAGAAAAGAGTCGCTGGGGCTCTATCTGCGGTCTTCTTAACAGTGGTCTACACAATATTTACATGCGCAAAACGAATACGGGACTCAGGAAGCATGAGCACAGATGTTACCATATGTTCTATAAGGGCCATTATGGCTTTAAAAACAACGTCAAAATTGTTCTGGGAATGCCAGTTACTGCTGGATCGGAAGTCGAGCCGTAGTCAAGTAAGACTTGTTTGGGTCCCTGGACATTTAGGAATAGAAGGAAATGAAATAGCAGATAAACTTGCAAGAAGAGGAGCTGGAACACCACCGTTGGGCCCAGAACTGATGATAGGAATATCAAGAGGTTAAGTGAGAGAAAGCGTAAGAAAAAATGTTCAATCAGAACACATAACAGAGATGGAGAGAGACGGTAAGAGGTCAGAGACAGGCCCACAACTTTATTTATGTCCTGGATGGACATCTAAGCAGAACACTGCTGGGTCTTATAAGGCCAGAAGTGAGGTTGTCGGTCGGTTTACTGACGGAACACAATTTTCTGAAGAGGTACCTCCACCTGATGGGGCTAGAGAACAACCCATTATGTCAAAGGTGTAGAGAGAAGGAGGAACTTCTTTCCATGTTCTATGCGAATGTAACTCCCTCACATCCTTGAGGCAGAAGGGACAAGGATACCCTGACACCAGCTACATACAAGAGAAAGGACTCATTCGTTTTGTGAAAGGGGTGGGTTTAATGTGAACTGCTGGATATGGGGCACAAAGTACCTCATTGTTTAGGTGCAGTGTGTCATGCTAGCAAGTCGCACAACCCTCTAATAATAATAATAATAATCCCACACCTGTGGTCTCTTGCATTGAACAGTGTTTTGCAACTGACAGGATAATTAGTAGTACTCCTTAATCATGTTTTGCCCTTTAGAATTGTTATCCTTTGATATTGTGGTGTCTTCCATTGAGTTTCAGACAACTTAATGTAGATCCTGTGCTCAACACATCATTTTGAACAAATTGAAAATGCAATGAACACAAATGACTCAAACATCTACCAGATCACTTGTATCATTGCCTTGCTCTGCTTCCGATTCGTCCGACAAAACAAGTTGGATATACTTTTCCTGGCAAAACCTGGGAGCAAAGTGTATTTACCATGGATGCTAGCCCATACAGGACCCCAGAAAATAAAGAAGCGGATCAGTTGGCCGAGGGAGGCTCAGAAACAGTCTTTGTTGAGCTAGGACATACCTTACCAACTTCGTGGGAGCCTGGGAACTAGAACAGAAAAAATCAGTAAAAGCTAGCAATGCTAGAACTCAATAGGCAGGTGCTTAGACTAATAATAGATCTCTCTGGACATTGCCCTGTGAACTACTATCTCAAAAAAAGGGCAAGCTAATGGTGGACTCGTTGTTTCTGCCTAATGCAAAGGGAACACTGGCACTGGAATGCAAATCTCTAGCCTAAAACAGGGTACTTCAGCTCAGTAGCGCAGTTCCTCACGACTAATAAAGGACACATCCCCGGAATCATTCTAGGCTTTACAAGGACCCGAAATCACTTAATCACAAAAAACCGCTCGAGTCATGATTCCAGGAGAAAGTACAAAGACCTGGGAGGATGGTGGGTAGGGTGAGAGTTGATATATTCCAGCCAGACTGCAAGTGTGAAGCTGTAGGCAACAACTTATTCAAGCTAAGAAATCATTTCTGTTATAGAACATGGTACAATGGTAAACCATTAATTGGCCTCTCTAAGTCAAAAGTTTCTGTAGTTGGGCAGAAACTATCTTAAATGAATTATAGGAATCCTTACTGGTCACAGCCTGGCTAAGTACCACCTCAAAAAATTTGGCTGGTCTCGGAAGACTCCTGTCGATTCTGCTCCCTTAGGATTGAATCGGCTCAACACGAGTGCCAGGTTCTTGCATGCAGGAGATTCATGGTGGTGTTGGTTCCAAGACCGTCCTTGGTTTCATAAGAGATCTTGGTGGGGGAGGCCTTGTACCCATCTAGAGAACAAAAATGAGACTTTATCATGATAAATGTTCTAACATCCGTGACATTTAACAATCTATTTTAGCAGTTCTTAACCTTTTTTGCAGTTGCGACCCCTTACCAACATATTTTCATGGATTTTACCTCCACCATCCGGATTATAATTCATACCTAGTACAAGTCTAGTGTCAGTAATGAGGAATCACTACAGTAACATTGTTAGCAATAAGTACAGTTTAAAACTATACGAGTACTGTATTTTCCCATAACTCTTCAATACTAAATATAAAATGTTACAGAAAGTACTAATTAATAATATTTTTGTAATACAACTAGAGGACTCATCCCCTTGCTCGCTTCGATTACCAACCCCTGCTATACACTCCTGCCAAAGCAAATACAAACAGATTATTTTATAATCTGATATTTTCACAGAAATGTGGGTTTATTAGGACTGAGGCACTTGGATTGTGGTAGAGTGGTGGGGTAGCGATGACCTGGAGCCTGACGCATGTGCAGTAGGGCCGAAGTTTTGCCCTAATTTTAATATAATAACTATATAACTTAATAATAATAATATATAATATAATTATATATTATATAATAAACAATATCAACATGTTTAAAAGATAGCCATATATAGGGTACATTTTTACATAAATACAGTAGTAAAATTAGAATACAATAGAACTTTTTTTATAAATACAGTAGACTTCCGCTAATCCGAAAATTTGGTTAATCCGAACACTAATTAGAGAAAAAAATCATTCAATATTATTGTTTTAAAATTGTATACAAGACAGCCATAAAATACAAAGAACCCTATGGACCATTAAAAAAACTAAATTATACAAACCATTATACAATATTTTACAAATTTAAGTAATCGGAACATGCTCAGAGAGAAAATAAATTACGTTAGTAAACTGAAATGGCAAATTTCAAAAATAAATATGTTTTACACTAAAATTTACATATTCATTTGAATTACATAATAAGGAGAGTGGGGAGTGAGACGAGAACTAACAGTTGTGTGTGGGGATTTCGAGACCCTTTGAGCCTTGCTCGAGTCTTCTCCCTCTTTTCTATTTATATTCAGGACAACACTTATGTTTAAACTAAATGGTTTATTTGATTGCTTCTAAAACAATTAGAACGTTTTCATTCGGTTGTATGCAGGTTAGATTTCTTAACGAAAGGGTTGTCAATCAAATGAATCTATCCAAAAAAAAAGACTTAATTGTGTCGTACAGAGTGAAGTCTTGCAGGGACGGGGTAACATCCTCGCTCGAGTACACTCTACTCAGATTACAATAGACTTAATTCATTTTAGGTGGTTTAACCTCCGGAATAGGATATATTAATAGTTTAATAACGTACCTTTATTGAAAAGACGTCAACTTCTATTCCTTTTTTTTTCTGCCTTTCCTTCACAGATGACCGGTTTCGATCTATTAACTTTCAGATCATTATCAAATCAAATATTACATTAATTCAGTTCATTGGAACTTCTTGAAAATAAACACATTTAACACAAACACAAAACACAATCACTAAACATTTATTAAAAAACTTGAAACATGGAATTATTGTCATGAATCGTTCACGTACATATAGATTGTAGACATGTCCTATACTGAGCGTTTGAAGGTTATTATAATCTGTGCCGGTTTATTCAACCAGTTCCATCTCTTTATCTTGACACGTGTTCAAAATGTTTCGTTAGTAAATTAAAAATGGGGTTTGAGCTGAATTTCTGTTTGTCGTTCAACACATTATCGGGTGTATATTTCAAAGCTTTATAAATCTCAAACTCCTCGAGGGTGTCCATTCTGCGGCCCTTCCGGCAAACGGGCAGAACGTCTAGGTTCTCCTCAATTCTCTCAAAAGTATGGTTCATATCCATAATATGTTGGGTAAAACTTGATTTGCTAATGGTTGTTTCTGGGTTACTTGAATGCTCCACAATATTATTGGCAAGGACTAGTTACACCATTCCATAAGACATGTTTTGTTAGTTTGTGTGCTAATAATCATTTTAGTCTTTAGCGTTTCGTTATGTCGGGTTTCAAGTTATAGGCAGTTTGTTGTTTTTCATCTTGTCTTTATGTTAAATTCTATAAGAACAGAGATGTGGAAGTAAACTAATCTAATATAATATCCTTTGTAATTAAAAATAAACGGTTGAAGTTCTCACAGGTCTATCTATCTCTTCTCCTTCCAACTTGGGGATTTCTTATTATGTTGCTTTTTTTACATTAAAAAAGTTAGTTGTAATTAGAAGTCCAAAAAATAAAGGAACTGTCCTGTACAGTACTTGAGCTGAAATATTGTTCAATGTGAGAACTGGTTTGCTTTACTGATTCTGTTGAAATAATTCACTCTGTCAGTCTCCTGCATGCTTACAAAAGTAGTTCTGAAGAACCTTCTCCTATATTCCCCCTCCCGCACTCAACATTTGAACGACTCCAGTCGTTTGTTATTTGCTTCAGGAAAAGCAGCGAAAGAAGCCGAAGCAAATATCAGGCGTCAAAGGAGATTACTGCGGACTCAAGTGTTGAAACAGTTGGTAATCGGCGCACGAGTCGTACGAGGTTTAGATTGGAAATGGAGAGATCAGGACGGCACACCTTCCGGCGAGGGCACCGTGACGGGAGAATTGCATAATGGTGAGAAGATTATTTTAGTAAAGATTTAATCATTGTGCTTTTAAGAAGATACACGAAGAAACTGAAAAATGTTTAAGAAAAAAAATCTTTTAATGAATCGTGGTGGAAGGACAGGAGGAACTGGCGAGTCAGAACAAAACAGATGATAATTAAAATCGTTAAAAAGTAATAAATCAGTTTCTAAAAGTCTAAACAAATTTGTCTTTTGGTCGCCTGTCCACCGTTCATCCCTTGTATTTAGGCGAAAGGTTAGGTAACTATGTTTTTTTGAAGTAATAAAGATTTGTATTATAAATGCTAGGTTGGATCGATGTTACTTGGGACCATGGTGGATCCAATTCTTACCGCATGGGCGCTGAAGGCAAATATGACTTAAAACTTGCCTCCGAAACTGATTCCTCCACGCCCAGTGTAAAACCAGTCACTCCTTCAGGTATGTGAGCCTACCTTGGGAAGCCAGTTTTCATGTTTTAGTTCGAGTGCAGCTATTTTTTTTTTTCTATGTGTGCAGAATCTCCAATTTCTTATGTCCTTCCACCAGTTTTCGTTTTACAATTCCATTTACATTCCTTGTTATCCTTATCCAGATTTTCTTTTGGTTTTTTATCAGTTTTTAATTTTGTGGCAATAAATTTTTTAGTAAAAGAATAACTTCAACATGTTGGCTCACGTAATGAAGAATTTTATCTAGTAAATCACTGGGTGTAGTCTATGTATCCATCTTCAGATCACAGAAAATTCCGCAGAAATGTCCCTTCATTAGTTCGTCAAATACGTAAATAGTTCACAACACAAAACCATAAATCACAACAGCAAAAAAACACGAAACACATTAAAAACATTTGCCAGGGTGTTAGGCTTGGTGGCAACCTAACCGGTCAAGGCAAAACGTTTATGTGATTCATAACATCAAAAAAACATATGCAGGGTATCTATCAGTCCTCAAAAGTCACAAAAGTTTTTCCTGTCTGAAATTTAATTCCCCGCGACCCACAGTTTGTACTGTATTGTACAAATCATTCATGTAACACTTGTGTCAACTGTGATACAATAATAAATTCTATTTAAAGGTTCGGTTCAATATTTATCTAGTTCATTCATTTGATCGATACGGTGAACAAATAGTAGAGATTCTGCGAATCGTACTACACCAGTCCTTAAACTGTTACCTAGCAAATGAAAAGGGGAGAAGCGAATCTTTTGGAACACGAATCCGGATTGTTTGTTCAGTTTCATGAACTGTTCTGCTTCATATTTATTTAACGGTGTGTTTTTTGTGTTATAAAACTCACAATCTCTTATTAAGTACCTAGTCAGTGTAGTAAGATTTTCTGTTCATTTTCGTAAGACATCAATATATAATTTGATATAACGTCACTAAATTTCTATTTGAAGTATGCTAAAAGTCCTAAAAAAATCAAGATATTAAATTTGTATAATCTGTTAGACAACCAGTTATGTCTATATTAAATAATTTTATTAATAAGAAACTAGACTCAATGCAAAAATGGGAATCTACAAAGTATCCTGTAATGATTGTCCGAGTTTAGATGTCCTTTATATAAAAAAAAGGTTTTCTAAAAATATGGACATATTACATGTATGCGACGAAGGCCACTGTATGAACTCATGGAAAGAGTTTGTCATTTACAAAGCGGCAAAAACTGAAATTAAACATGTGTTAAATGACAAGGTTTCCTACCCAGCAAATATTGTGTATTCGATACATTGATCAACATATAACGTATTACTACGCATCACTGTTAAGCGCAAATCATGCTTTGGCATTCTGACTAAACGTGTTATCTTGACCGGTCAGCTTGCGTCCAAGCCTAACCCTGCCAAGTGTTTTTAATGTATGGTTTGACGGCCTAATGAAGAGTTATTTTTACATAATTGTCTGTGTTCTGAAGATGGTTATATAGGCTACTTGAAACCGTGGTAATCACTCAGTGTCAGGTATTGTATACCTATTTAATTAATTGTTTACAAAATTACATAAAATACTTAATATTATTATTGGAGCCGGTTTGTAAATAAAATTGAACTTCTGTCCTCATTTAATAATAAAAATAATCATACTTAAATTGTATTAGGCCTAATACTTTAGCGGAGAAAACCCTTTTTTTAATTAAGATTTTTGTTATTTTTTTATAAAACATTCTCGATAACGAAATTATCGGTTTTGACCGTATAGTTTTAGAATGTGAAATTAATTAAGGTTTTCCTAACTCTGTGTCCGTTTGCAAGTGAGTGTAAAC
>JAGFPH010002793.1:1943-16190 GCA_018207615.1 Philaenus spumarius
GGAATGAAATTTAGTATGTAGCTTCCTCTAGGGCCGTAGGTGCTGATAAGAAAGGGTTTAAAAAAATTTGAAATCTTAGGGGGGTTTGGGGGTCAAAGTTACTAAATCACGATTTCTGCAAAACCACCGAACGGATTAGAACGAAATTTGGTATGTAGCTTCCTCTAGGGCCATAGGTGCTCTCTAAGAAAGATTTTTAAAAATTCGAAATTTTTGAGGGTTTAGGTGGTCAAAGTTACAAAAAAAAAACCACCGAACGGATTGGAATGAAATTTAGCATGTAGCTTCCTCTAGGGCCCTAGGTGCTCGCTAATAAAGGGTTTCAAAAAATTCGAAATTTTAGGAGAGGTTTGAGGGGGGGGTCAAAGTTACTAAAAATTCCCATAAGAAATACATAGTGTAATTTATATTTATTGATATTAACATTATTTTTGTTAATGTACATTTAACTTTGATTTGTATATCCGTGCAAAGCCGGATCGGGCCAGCTAGTATGATTATAATTTTATGAGGAAAACGATTTCCAAGCAAGGTACATACATATGCTTACACCTCATACATAACTTGGACTAGTTTAAACATTTTATAAAAAGCACGCAACAGTTTATTTACGACACGTTCCCAAAGCACAAACTAAGTAATTCGATCACGCAGCTGAACCGCTGACGTGAGTTGAGCGAATTTCAAAAAATAAGTTTATATGTTTTAGCGTTTCAACCAACTATTTGGGAAATTGACCTACCCAGGTGCCTTCATTTACGAAATAATTATATTACTGTAGGCTACTATAATTTCTTTGTAACTCAGCCTCCAGCAGCCCCGGCTCACGCACGGTCTCGTTCCGCTCGCAGCGGTGCAACTAGCTTTGCAAGTTTTCACCTCGACCTTGCGGTCTCTGATTGTGACCTGCGCTTTACGAGTTTGCACCTCGACCTTACAGCCTCGTACTATAGACTGCAGCGGACAAACTGACATCCCAGTCGGGAAGCCCTGACGGGCTACAAGATAAATAATTCGACCACGCAGCTGAACCGCTGACGTGAGTTGAGCAAATTTCCAAAATTAAGTTTATGTTTTAGGGTTTCAACCAACTATTTGGGAAATAGATCTATTCACGACGGTGCTGAATAGCTGTAAAATGGTTCGCACGCCATTCCGCATATTGGGAGTATCTTCAATACACAAATCATTGCGTGCTTCGCACGCCAACCCCCGTATTTTGAGTATCTTCAATACACAATGCATTGCGTGCTTCGCACGCCAACCCCACGGTAGTATCCACTACATGGCTTTGAACCGGGTACTTCTATGGTATTTTCCGGTTTGATCAATTTTGGAGGAACCAAGCGAGGTATAAGGTCGCGTAAAAAAACAAAATGAGCAGAATAACATCCTACATTTATATTTGTAGAAAAAACTCAAAAACAAATTTTTTCTCGTAGGAAAATTCTCAAAAAAAATTTTACTTCCGGTCAAAAAACGTGCTTCCGATTGTTGGACTTTTTTGGCTAACCTATTCGTCCGAGCGACGTAGACAACCTACATGTGTCCCAAATTTGAATCAAATCGGACTAAAAATGCGGCCGCTAGAGTGCGAACACATATATACAAATATATATATATATTTATAGGCCTATGATTTTTAATGACACCCCAAAACGTGTTCTGGGGACCATGATCGGTGCTCATTTGCTACTCCCGAACTTGGGTCTTACCATAAGGGCCACTGCAGTAGCTCATTTTTCCTGTGGTAATTCGCTAAAAACAAAATGTGCCGAATAATCTTCTACATTTAGGCTATAAAATAAAAATAAATACTTCCAGTCTAAAACGTTCTTCAGGTTGTTGGATTTGTTTGGCTAACTCATCCGAGTGACTTAGAAATAAAAGGTGTGTACCAAATTTGGACCAAATCGGACGTACAATGTGGCCGTTAATGTGCGAACACATACGTACTTTTACAAAATGTATTCTGTATAACTTTTAATGACACCCCAAAACGTGATCTAGGAACCGTAATCAGTGTTCATTGACCACTCTCGACCTTAGGTCTCACCAAAAGAGTCACTGCAATAGCTCATCATTCCTATGGAAATTCTCTAATAACAATTACATCCAAACAAGCAAATCGATATACAAACTCTATAATCCAGAAGTGTAAACCAGTTTTCATGTATTTCCAGTTATAACGTCTTATTTTTTATCGAAGTACGCCACAAACCTTTGTTCTGCCTTCGGGTTGTACTTTTATATACGAAATACGTACATTATAAAACACTTAATATTTAAAAGATTTAGTAATTATTACGCAATTATAACTCCATGTATAATATCTTACAGTATAAAATGTTTATGTCAGTACATTTATTATGCTGTCTGGATCAGAACTTATATGTCACAATCTGATCTTATCGATGTTACATTAATCAAACTGCTGACCTTGTTCACTCAACAACATCGTGCAGATGGTCGCAGTGGTTAAATCAGAAAAAATCTTTTCGAAAACACGATAAATGTTTACACATCTTTGTAACAATTTAAGTTAAAAACGATACATTTGGTGGACACATTCATTCTTTATCCAAGCTATGTCTGACATTGAAGGGAGAAAAGTTTGACTTCTAAATGGCTACTCGTAAAACCCATTATTATTCCTGTGACGGATTAAGCCGTTCTTTGAAACCTGAACTCTTATAATGTTATTACGTAACTGCTTGATCTATAAATATAAATTTCCCAGCAAAACTTCCAGGAACAATTTTGAAATGGAAATTAGAAAAACCATTAATAACATTTTTGCCTTTGGAAATTCATAATTAATATTCAATCTATGTGATTAACCAACAAAAAGTACATTTAAATTACAAAATGCCGCATGAGTATTTAGTGCGTAAGTTTATACAAAACGCCGACTATCCGAATCATCTGGATTACCAATTAACCGGATGGTTAAAAAGATTTCCATTATTTAAATTTAATCAATATTTTACTTTCTTACTATACTATAGTATAGAGAAAGTATAGTGATCGCAAAAAATCGAGATTTTTGTAGAAAAATCCGTTTTAGGACCCCCTGAGTCCAAAAAGTGGTTTTTTTTTACAAAATGTCTGTATGTATACCAAGCTAGATAGAAAACTATTTGATCGATTTCGATCAAACTTGCACCAAACATGTCAATTAGGCCTGTATAGATGCGCGAAAAAAGGTTTTGAAATTTTTTTGAAAAACTACCCCTTTTTGGCAAAAAAAACCCCAAAAATCAGTTATTATTTTTTTATAATAAATCGGCTCTAACGGTTTTGATAAAAATTTTCTTAATAGTACCCTACCATGTGCAAAACACCACATCTTTCTAAAATTCTCGTTTAGCTAATAATAATAATAATAACTAATTTGGGGGGATTTTTGGTCAAAAAGGGGTTCTTTTTCAAAATCTTTTTTCGTGCATGTAAACAGGCCTAATTGACATGTTTGGTGCAAATTTGTTCGAAATCGATCGAATAGTTTTCTCTCTAGCGAATAATAATAATATTTATTAGTTACGCCCTCTCCTACAATTACTTCATACAATTATGAAGTCACAGTGAATCTGTTTAATAATTTAAATATGTTTGTGAGAAAGTATGTAAAACTTTCTGGTACCTTTTATTTAGCATGTGAGGACGAATATCACCCTCTTCCCAACAATAATAGACTCGCTGTTTTCCTGCTGGCCATAAAACGTCTTGAAAATAGTAGGCCTAATCAACAAAAAACGTGGGAACGTGGGCATTTTTTATAAAATCACTTACTTTGTATGCTTTAGGTGTAAAATTACATAATTTATTTTTCAAAAAATAAAGAATTTCTTTTAATTAATTTGTGTGGATTTTTACGATGTTTCCAATTTTAAAAACTTTTGGTTATCCGGATCGATTACGAACCGAATTAATCCGGATAACCGGAGCTGTTCTGTGAATAAATATAATCGAGAAACAACGCTCTGTTATTAATACCGTCCAGTGCTTGCACACAATGTCTTAAAGACACATACTATTTTACTGAAATAAAGGTGGGGCCTCAGTAAGTAATATTCTAAATATATGATCAGATGTTATAATCGTCGCCTTCAATTAATCATTATCAGGGTAAATATTCAATAAACAAATATTAAACAAACTTGAGATCACTTAACGTCATCTAACGTGTGTTATATTACTGGCATGCGCAATGTTAACTAGTTAACTAGCTGTCTGCTGTATACGCTGTTTATGTTTATCAGCTGATCTTGTAGTTAATCAGCTGATCTTGACGTTAGAATAGAATGCAACGGCCACTAGCAATCAAGGACAAGGAATTGCCCACATCTCAACATATATAGAGATTTGTCGTTTGGAATGTTTAATGTTCTTTGGCAATGGTGACAATAGCGTAACACATGTTGGAAAGATTGCGTTGCGTTGAGACCAAATTGTAATATTATTAAAAATTATAATCCTTGTAAATAGCAATAAGTTGCCTTATTTGAATAGTTCTTTCATTTTGATTATAAATTAAGATAACGATTTAGTTTTGTTTGTGAACATGCTTTATACAGATTCCTTTTGTAATGCGCTGAGATAATTCAAGGGGTAGAAATGGGTCAAAATAAAGAAAAAGTTTGTATAAACATAATTCCTGAAGAGCTTTCTCTGTACAACCTATTTTATAGTTATGATTGCAGTTCAGTTAACAGACATTGCCAATCTGCGTCTCAAATATTTAGTTTGATCTATTATATGTTCTTCTAACAAAATGTATAATATAACATATCATGTTAAATTTTTCAATATTTTAAGTTAGGTTTTGGTTTAACGATCAATAACTTTTTATAATTTTCTTCTCTTTTTTACAATTAATTGTACTTGAGATATAAAGAAAATTACATAGAGCAATATTTTGTCAAGAGAGATATTTTATATAAATTGTTTCTTTAATGTCAACTTTTAGGTCTTAAAACTCTTTTTTCCAGACAATCTGCCTTTTTGAATTTTCAAAAACAACAACTTTGCTAGTAGTTAACATATTAATTCCTTGTACGTATTTTCTATGTTTTCAAAATGGAGTCGATTAAAGAATTTTAACGAAAATATCACGAAAACCGATAGCTTTAGCCTACGCAAAACATAAAAATAGTCAAAAGATACATGGTTGAATGGTGAAAACGGTGTTTTTGTAGCTCAAAATATAACCACGTTATGACGAAAAACCAAATACTTCTAAAGTCAGTCACCATTTTGAATTGTTGAGTCATATTTACAGTTTGGATGAAATAGGGTTAATGAACTTAACCATTAATTTTAAAAAATATCAGAAATCTACACAAATGTTGCTTCTAGGTTCATCTATTTGTTTTTTCATAACTTGGTTTTAGATAAAAAAGAACACATTTTGTTTACCATTCAAATAAAAACAATTTTGTGATACTTGATAATGTAAATTTAATTTAAATGATACAGATATTTGGCACTAAACATTTTAAACAGTTGTCATTTTGAAAAACGACAGTTAAAATACACAAAATAAAATCTTTTTTATTACAAAATGTAAGATTTTCTGAAGAGCGCTTTAGTTTATGGATATGAAATTGTATCATTATTTTTATAAACTTATAGAAAACAAATTCCTCCTCTAAAAATATTTCTAAAACACCTCGATTGTTTTTCAGTAAAGTTATTCACGTTGGATGGAATTTTGTGAAATCTGTTACTTACACAAAATACCACTTAAAGTTGAACTACCAATTTATTTATTTTCTTCAATTAGTCGTCAAGTAAAAACCCACAAAAACTTGTACAATGTAAGAACATGTTGGCCTGATTGCAGGTGTCATTTACAGCTTTCCCCACACATTAATTGCTTCTGAATTCCAAGTAAAGAACACATTAATTGTAAAGTTTTATCCTAAACCGACCTCCTGTGTTGCTCAAATATTCCAAGGTTAATTAATTACTTTACCTCTGTTGAATAACACTTGACAAATACAACACGTAAATGTACTTGGATCGAGGTGTGAAGAATGTCTGTATGCAAAACGCTAATCAATTCGTTGGCCTTGCACTGGTTTTTTGTTCAATCGATTTTAATTTAAGATTTCGACCTAAACATAATTTTTTTTAAACATATTGTTGAATTTTTTTGGTTGAATCTGTCTTAAATTGACATTAATCGGGGTTTGATGATTATTTTCTAAAGCAATTTATAAAATAAATAGTTACGCATAATACAAAGTTGGTAGTTTGGTCTTGGAACAAATCGTACCTGCAAATCTTTAAATAAAATTATACTTTTGAAATAAATTACAAAAAACACAAATTACGACTGCGAAATAAGGCTACAAATTATAAACAAGTTTAAAAGGGCTCAAATTCTGCATCATATGTTTAATCTATAGCTTTTTCTAAGATTCATGCCTATTTAACCATAACCTCAATGTTTTCTATCACCTTCATCGTCTTGAATATTGTCTTGTCTTTATGTCTCTCTCTGTCAAATAACAATGCTAAAACGACCATGTCATGTTGTTTTATGATTTTCAAATCTAAATCACAGGACGGACATTTGAACCAATCTTTATCTTAACAGCCCGCGGCTTATGGAACTGGCATGCAGACTTATTTTAACAAACAGGTAGCCATGCAAAATTCAATAAATTTTTAAAAACATATTTTAGGTCGTTCAAAGTTTGTACTAATTTGAAACTTAGAGTGTGATTTGTTTTTGTTTTTTTATGTATCTTGGGTGAATTCTGGGTTCTTTATTTTTTTTTATTTTTTTTTTTTTTTTGTAAATAATATTATGTTTGATAGTTTAAATACTAGGCGCTATTGTTATTTCCTAGTTGAAGTATGTTATTATTGGAGAAAGTTTAATTTATTATTATTCCTTTTTACATATTTATATTTGTTTAGTAGAAAAAGATCCTTATCAGATGTATTTTTTTGTTTTTTAGGCTGTGAATTGCTCATATTTAAATTTATTTTATTTCTTATTGTATGTTATTGTATGTTGTTGTGTTATTGTATTTTCCCTCTCAAATTTGTTTACGTTTTTTCATTTTGTACTATTTTGTCTAGAAATAAGTCATGTATTTTTTTATTAATTGCAACAGAAGTCCTAACTTTGAATATAAATAAAGTCTTAATAAGTTATTATCATTTCCTCTTCCCAATTTAGCGTCTTTTTTCTTTCGGTTTTCTTTTCTACTTTTTCAATGGATTAGTTTTTGTAGATATTTTCTATTCCTCCCTCTCCTACTCTTCTCAGTGCATTTCATTACTCGCGCTATTTGCATCTTTCTTCCTTCAAGGTAGTCCACTTTGCTAATCTATCTAGGTCCGCAGATCATCAATCGGTTCTTTGCCAACTAAGAATAGAGATTAGTTTATGTTAATAATTCTGTTGTACATTGTAATCTAAACTTTCTTCAAAACAAAAACAATCATTTTTTTCAAAATTTACTTCTATAATTGAATTTTATTTTCCCACAATCCTCAATTGGTCCTCATCTCTGAAAATGTCCAGGAGAATGTAAGTTATTTCTCAACAGTTGATTTTTCGAGATACTTAGGCCACTTTAGTATTGGCGGATAATACAACGATAGAGTAGGCGAACTTTACCATTAAAGCTAGTCGACCCATCCTGAACCTTGATCAAGCCTGTAAGACATTAGTCAATGCCGACCACATTCAAGTTTCTAAACATTGGGTTGCACATCGCAACCTTCCACTTTCCAAAATTTCATCTCATCATTCAAAGCGAGGACTCAGCGAGCGGCTTGCTTCGACACTTTCTCCGTCGGAAATGCCCGAAGTCGTTAACGCAAATAACTATAATTAGTCATACATTGCGTTGAAAAATACATCTCGCTTCTGTTAATCTTTGCTACGGCCTTATCTCAATTATTTTCACCAGTGTCGTCTTGCTCGAATAAAGATTAAACGAAAATTTGGGTTTAAATGTGGTGGACGTTCCGAGATTGTTTTGCTGAAAGTAAAGATTTGTTGAATGAATACTTCTTATGTTTTAGTAAACAAGCTTAGTGTAAAATTGTCTTGTATAAATGACAAAAGGCACATCATTTTTACTCTAATTTTTAATCAGATTTTATTAATTTTTTTAACAGTCGATTGTATAAATAAGAAACATAACACTAATGTTTTAGAACAGTTTAACTGTCAACACTGTTAAAAACGCCTTAACCTCGGCTCCAGCTAGAATTTAAAAAAACGGCAAATATAATTAATTACAACTTTGTGATTTTAGCGGGTCCTGAAAAGGCGATTTTGTAGTTTGAACATCTTCTTTGTAAGAATGGGTGTTTTGATCCGTGTAGTGACGTTTGATTACCTGTACGTGTTTCGGATATTAAGTTATATCATTCAAATTTTCCATAAAAATTTAAGAAAAAAACACGTATACAACACATAATAGTTATTTGTGTATCTAGTTAAGTTCAGCGTACGAGATAAGCATTTGACGCCTGAGGCGTAGCCGACACAAAACGTATTTCCTACAGCTACATTTTAAATGAGTATTTAAGTTTTTTTTTAAATCTGTTTTACAGAGGTTAGTTCCACAACAATAAAAATGTTCAGAACAACCTACATCAGCTGTTTACTTTACACCCTAGGATAAGAAAACAGCTGGAGTGCGGTAAAGTAAACCAAAGAGGTATAAATTCATTACTTGACGCTGTAGTTTAGTTTTCGCACTGCTGTGAGTGTGTAAACACGCACATTATTAAGTAGCTCTAGGACAAAATTTAAGCACTTGTTTGTAACACAATCCTAAGAATAATAGTAAGAAGAACTCTGTTTTTTCTTATTTATGTATGCATATCTTTTCTTAGAGAAATGACCTTTAAGAAGCAGAGTTTTGCTAATAGGAAATTGATTCCGTAACACGTCAATACATTTATCACCAAAGTTACAAAACTGATTTAAGTAGAATATAAATGCTATATAAAGTGTATACATATTAAGTAAATAGATATTATTGCAATAGAGAACTTTTTTATAGTGAATGTACATACAAAATAAAGGGTAAAATAAATCAGTTGTTTGCTGAACTACATAAACTGTTTTTCTATTCACACTTAATTTTTACAAATTCCTATAAAATTCCTAATAGTTTTAAAACTATTTATGAAAATCATTACATGAAAATCTATAAGTTCCCTATGACCTGGTTAGTGTGAAGTATTCTAGATAGTAAATGAAAATTCAATTTAAAACTTCATATTTATAAAATATCCAAATTTGGGTAGTACCAAACAATTCTTTAACAACATATCATTTCAACATTACACATTTTGTAGTAAATTCGTTCAAAAATCTATAAAGATTTTACGTATTTGTAAATGCTTGAGTTATTTCAAACAATGCCTGGGAATATAACGAACAGCTGACATTTAGCCAATCAGCTGATCATGGAGCAACAGTATGACGTGTCAGGATCTTCTCACGACGTCACGACACCAATGTAGTCTAGAGTGTAGCCTATATGGAGTTCATTAAGTACACTTGAGACATTAGGCTTTCACTCAGACAAATGAAAAATGTTTAACGAGAGGAAACATAATTCAGTACATTCTAAACATTCGAAAGGCATTGTCTTTCACAATGGCGGAAGTTTACTGAGGTAAAACCTAATAGTTGTGTGAAAATTGTCAGTCAATGACCAATTCCAAAGTGTAAGCAATAAAGTTATGTAAGGGAAAGTATAGTATTAGGCATAACTATTTTAATTTCTGTTTTGATTCTTCGTCTTGTGTTATTTAATTTTAATACAAAATAATACTGATTGTTTCACATAGTAAATTAAGTTGGAAATAACCTGTAAGGCTAAAAACTCTGTCGATTGTGGTCTAACAATACATTGTTTCGAGAGTGTGCAATATCAGGACGACTCGGTTTCATTCAGCCATCTGAGATTTAACATACCTGTAATAGAATTTTGTAGATAAACTCTTGTAAAATGCGGCAAGTTGTTCATGAACATATAGAAATAGTGAATTATAAAAAGTTAATAATTAAACGTACGACTGCAACTGTAGTTATGTATTGACTATGGTGAAAATTAAACCGACATTAGTCACCTTAGAAGCAATATTCTAGTCTCGGTCGTGCGTCTTAATAATCAATAGCATGCACAAAGCGTTCTCAAGTTAGGTTCCATTCTCTGAGTTTGATAAATTTACTCGAGTGGTGCTGCACCCAAAACTTGAATTGTGTTTATTTATTCGCTATTGCCTGAACCTAAGTTTCACTGCAGCACCCTCGTTTAGTCAATGTGGAACTGCAGCACCCTCGTATTGGCAATGTGCAACTGCAGCACCCTTGTATAGGAACTGTTCAACTGCAGCACCCTTGTATAGGCACTGTGTAACTGCAGCACCCTCTATTTCCACTTGATATTATCAACAACTTTTAATATAATGAGTCCAGTTTTCTTTATTTCTTTCTTTATATTTTTACAATATTTAATCCATAAACCTAATGTCAGTAGCCATCCCACAGTTATGAAAAAGGTACAACAATCTTTGTATGGAACTGTGCGTTTGTATGGAACAGGGAGAGAGAGCACTGTTGCTCCTGCAGTGCCGACCCTGGCGTGCTATTAGAAGGTAGTTTTTTTTACATCGCTTGTTGTGATAATGATTTCAGACGGAATACATTTATTTACTAGACATTTATCAGACAGGTGAAGTAACAGATTTTGCTTTGCTAATTTCCTTTTCCTACATGTTTGTTTCTTTTTGCACAATTTAAAACAAAAGCTAAACATTTTCTGGAGCAGCACCCCTACTAATTTTAACTACGTTACACCACTGTTCATGGAACAATGGATCGAGAAACAAATATCAAGACATTTGTGTGAGATAATAATTGCAAATTAAACGGGAGATTGCAACAATGTAACAACAGCCTTTCGAAACTTAAACTAGGTAGTATAGTACATTCAACTTCTTATCTATGCGTAGTCTAAACAGTTTAATGTTAATTTTTAATAGACTTGTCGACCTAACCTTCCAGAACAAGTATGTGCATGTGTTAATTAGGCCCGTTGCTTTACACGTTTACTTTAAATCAATAACAGACAGTAATTTAATTTCGTTTAAAAGGCGTGGTTTTACGAAACGCGATTGCAGTCAGTTGAAGCATTTACGTCAAGTGTTTCAATCCTTATTCCGTCACTTGAACATTCAATACCCCTGAAATTACTCTATGCATCGAGGTATAAAGTAGCATGAATAGGGCGACATTGACCTTGATACACTTCCCAAGGTCGGTCACTCCCTGGTGTTTACCAACAGATGTTGCGCAGTTCATATTGGCGACTAAAATGTCAGCTTTGAATCTAATTGTTGGACACTTGTGGTTCTGCATACAGTATGAAGACAGTTTGCATACAGGTTAGCGTTATCTGAAGACAAAATACAATGTTTTCTGTTTTCCAACCAAATGGAAAACACGGATACAAGTAGTTTGTCTCAATTTTACTTATTTTACTCTTAATTTTCTAAATTAAAAATGTATAAAATGTTCTAGAAAGTAACATGTAAACATAACATGTTAATTTAATAAAGTGTATGTTATTTTTGAAAGTGTAAATTAAATAATCGTTTTTTCAATGTGCCCTTTTCTTTCTCAGTACTAAGCAACACAATTTATGTCATTACTGTAAATAATTATAAGTCAGATTAATCACTGTGTTTATATGAGGGCTGTCTGAAAAGTAAGTAACACTACTTTTTTTAATAAATAAAGTAAAAATAACCAGTTTGGCGGCAGAAAGGTGAGACGCTGGATTGAAAAAACGTTTTCACTGATACCAACAATATTTTGAAAAATAGGAGACTATAAAGAGAGATATATTAGTAGACCTATTATATTATGTACTTTTCCAAAAATAACTAAAATGTTTTTTCTATTTTTTTTTTTATTACAAAAAAGTATTGTAACTTACTTTTGAGACAACCCTCGTATATTTATGTGTTTAACTCACTTTGACAATATAATTAAGAAGTGCGGTGATGATGGCTTCACAGGCTTCTGGAATGATTCGGGACATTATCTGTTTGGAGATTTTAAATGTATATTGCAAACTTGTATAGGAATCACCACTTGCTAAATATCTTAAAGTTATATCAAGTCTAATTGTGGCTGAAAAAATGTTGATACTTTGTTGAACATTCAACAAAGTATCAAAATCTGTAGGAGTCATTCTTGTAAAGTTTCGGAAACCAGCACCATATTCAAACCTTAGGTTAGATAGTAAGTTTTGACCATAGTACAAACCTTCTTCAAGAAATGTGCGGGTAAACCACCGCCTCTTCTTGGTTTAGAACTAAATAACAAGCACAAGCTAAAGCCACGTCTTCATCGGTCACCATCTCGGGAAATACTGGCTGGCTAGTGTGGACACAAAACAAGTAACATACTGTATCTGAAACAATGTTTCTCATACAAGTACAGTATTAAATACTGTACTTGGTTTCGAAAACAGTCTGCATACTGTCTCCAGACACGAAGAACAGTCTGCATACCATCGGTATACAGTCTGCAAACAGTCTACATAATATATAGTCTCCAAGCGTGGACGAGGCTTAACGCTGACAAGCCGGGTCTTGAAGAAGTTTGAAAAGTGTTTATTTTTAACGATTTACAGAACAGCTTTTTCTCTATTTTGGGCTGACAGCATTCTTAATGACTGAGTAATTCATTATCTGAACAAATTATGTGTTATCGTATGTTTTAAGTTCCATTATTAATTATTCTTACTGTATTTTTATTATTTTCAAACTGTTTTAAAATAATACAACCTTTGTATTGTTGTCAAAGGTTTACACAAATTATAATACTTACAATAATATTTACTTACAAAATAACGTTTCCGGAATTGTAGAAAGAACTCCACATTTCACATTATGCTAATGAGAAGAATAGAGCCTATTACACTTAAGATATATTTCCAAGGCCACGTAGCTAAACCGCTAACGTGAGTTGAGCGAATTTCCAAAATTAAGTTTATAACCTATGTTTTAAGGCTTAACTATTTGGGAAATTGGTCTACTAACAAAGGCTGCATGCGCAACGAAATAATTATATTAGTAGAATTCGTTTGCCCCTCAGCCTCCAACCCCGGATCACGCGCTACTTCGTTACGCTGGCAGCGGAAACACTCGCTTTATAAGTGACCTTGCACCCTCGGATTATGGACTGTAGATTCGCTTCGCTCGCAGTTGACAAACTCAGATTTTTTTGTACTTTTTGGGTACCATATTATATACATATATGTATGTATATGTTCAACTTGTGAGCAATAAAATTAACAGTAGTCTTTAATTCATAATTTTTAATTACGCCCCAAAACGTGTTCTGGATACCATGATCGGTGCTCATTGACCACTCCCGACCTCAAGTTTCACCTTAAGGGTCACTGCAAAGCTCAAATTTCCTATGGAAATCTGCTAATAAGACTACAGTTAATTTTATTGCTTACCAGTTGTACATGCCTTCACCGGTGCTACGAATAAACTTTTCCTACAGCTGTTTAATAAAGTTCGTTTTTGCACACTCACAGCAGTGCGCAAACTGAACTACATGTGTTCAGCGTCAAGTAATTATAACTCTTTGTTTTACTTTATCGCACGGCTAAACAGCTGGAGTGAAGTAAAGTAACAGGCTACTTTTCGCACTACAACTGTTTACTTTGCGTACGGTACTGTACAAAAATAACTATTTTAGCTCTAAAATAATCTTTTACTCCTTCATGGTTAGAAAGAAATCATTAAAAATCATCGTTATAAATACGTTTATAAAGACTTGCTGCAAGCTATGCTCGATTTAGGTCTATACGCTTTGATAATTGTAATTCACAAGAATAATTTATACGTAAATATACATCTTTATGGAAAAGTCAGAAACATTTTCACCCTCAACTAACTTTTAAATTCTATTTGAGTTTTTAAAAATAATATAGAATCTAACTACTTCATCAAAATATATATCTTAGGCGTGGTTGAGATAGGCCAGACCAAGGAGTCGCCGAACAATTAATCCAACCTTCAACAGCGACGCCTTCTTAAGGAATGTTGGCAGGCTTCGATTTAATAAAGTGCATATTTCATTCTAATGTCTTTTCATGAAGTATGACTCATACATGATTATTTGAGTACTGTAGAAACAAATGTCATAGAACATTGCAGGAGTCAAAATGCAAC
>JAGFPH010002793.1:31804-52328 GCA_018207615.1 Philaenus spumarius
GCAGCAGCAGCACCCTTGTATAGGCACTGTGCAACTGCAGCACCCTCGTATAGCCACTGTGGAGCTGCACCACCCTCTATTTCCACTCAATATTATCGATAACTTTTAATATAATGAGTCCAGTTTCCTTTATATCTTTCTTTATACTTATACAATATATAATCCTTAAGCTTAATGTCAGTAGCCATCCCACAGTTATGAAAAAGATTCAACAATCTTTGTATGGAACTGTGCGTTTGTATAGAACAGGAGGCACTGTTGCTCCTGCAGTGCCGACCCTGGCGTGCTATTAGAAGGTAGTTTTTTTTTTACTCCGCGTGTTGTGATAATGATTTTAGACGGAACACATTTATTCACTAGACATTTATCAGACAGGTGAAGTAACATATTTGATTTGCTAATTTTCTTTTCCTAAATGTTTGTTTCTTTTTGCACGATTTAAAACAAAAGCTGAACATTTTCTGGAGCAGCACCACTACTAATTTTAACTACGTGCCACCACTGCTCAGGGAACAATGGACCGGGAAACTAATATCAAGACATTTGTGTGAGATCATAATTGCAAATTAAACGGGAGTTTTCAACAATGTAATAACGGCCTTTCGAAACTTAAATTACGTACTAGTACAGTACATTCAACTTCTTATCTATGTGTAGTCTAAACAGTTTAATGTGAGTTTTAATAGACTTGTCGACCTAACCTTCCAGAACAAGTATGTGCATGTGTTAATTAGGCCCGTTGCTTTACACGTTTACTTTATAATCAATAACAGACAATAATTTAATTTCGTTTAAAAGGCGTGGTTTTACGAAACACGATTGTAGTCAGTTGAAGCATTTACGTCAAGTGTTTCAATCCTTAATCCGTCATTTGAACATTCAATACCCCTGAAATTACTCTATGCATCGAGGTATAAAGTAGCTTGAATAGTCCGACATTGACCTTGATATACTTCCCAAGGTCGGTCACTCCCTGGTGTTTACCAACAGATGTTGCGCAATTCATATGGGCGACAAAAATATCAGCTTTTAATCTAATTGTTGGATACTTGTGGTTTAAACGCTGACGAGGTACAGCGAGATTTACAGCGACCCTGGGTCTTGAAGAAGTTGAAAAGTGTTTAATTTTAATTATAGAACCGCTTTTTCTTTATTTTGGGATGAGTGCATTCTAAATAACTGACTTATTCATTATCTGAACAAATCGTGTGTTTTCCGTTCCATTATTAATTATTCTTACTGCATTTTTATTATTTATAAATTGTTTTAAAATAATACAAGTTGTAACCCTTGTATTATTGTTAAAGGTTTAGCCTACACAAATTTTAATACTTACAATAATAGGTACTTACAAAATACCGTTTCCGGAATTGTAGAAAGAACTCCACATTTCACATTATCCTAATGAGAAGAATAGAGACTATTACACTTAAGATATATTTCCAAGGCCACGTAGCTGAACCGCTAACGTGAGTTGAGCGAATTTCCAAAATGAAGTTTATAACCTATGTTTTAAGGTTCAACTATTTGAGAAATTGGTCTACTAACAAAGGCGCAGAATGGCTGTATGCGTGAACGAAATAATTATAAGTTATTAGTAGAATTTGTTTGCCCCTCAGCCTCCAGCCCCGGATCACGCGCTACTTCGTTCCGTTAGCAGCGGAAACACTCGCTTTATAAGCGACCTTGCGCCCTCAGATTATGGACTGATTCGCATCGCTCGCAGTTGACAAACTCAGGTTTTTTTGTACTTTTCGGGTACCATATTATATATATATATGTATGTAGTATATGTTCAACTTGTGAGTAGTAAAATTAACAGTAGTCTTTAATTCATAATTTTTAATTACGCCCCAAAACGTGTTCTGAATACCATGATCGGTGCTCATTGACCACTCCCGACCTCAAGTTTCACCTTAAGGGTCACTGCAATAACATTGCTAATAAGACTACTGTTAATTTTATTGCTTACCAGTTGTACATGCCTTCACCGGTGCTACAAATAAACTTTCCTACAGTTGTTTAATAAAGTTCGTTTTTGCACACTCACAGCAGTGCGCAAACTAAACTACATGTGTTCAGCGTCAAGTAATTATAACTCTTTGTTTTACTTTATCGCACGGCTAAACAGCTGGCGTGCGGTAAAGTAAAGTAACAGGCTACTTTTCGCACTCCAGCTGTTTACTTTGCGTACGGTACTGTACGCAAAGTAAACAGCTGATGTAATCGTAGTACGTTTTAAAAATTTTGATTGTTATGGAACTAACCTCTGTAAAACAGATCTTTTTCAAAACTAAAACACTAATTTAAAATCTAGCTGTAGGAAAATCGTTGTGTGTATTACGGGTGCAAAGTTGAGTTACTTTGATGCCTGAGGCGTGGCCGATAGACAAAAAACTATTTTAGCGCTAAAATAAATCGTTTACTCCTTCATGGTTGGAAAGAAAACATTAAAAATCATCGTTATAAATACATTTATAAAGACTTGCTGCTATGTACGATTTAGGTCTATATATTTTGATAATTGTAATTCACAAGAATAATTTATACTTGTGGAAAAGTCAGAAACATTTTCACCCTCAACTATCTTTTGAATTCTATTTGAGTTTTTAAAAATAATATAGAATCTAACTACTTCATCAAAATATATATTTTAAAAGCCAGTACGCCAGGAGTGGCTGAGATAGGCCAGACCAAGGAGTCGCCGAACAATTAATCCAACCTTCAACAGCGACGCCTTCTTAAGGAATGTTGGCAGGCTTCGATTTAATAAAGTGCATATTTCATTCTAATGTCTTTTCATGAAGTATGACTCATACATGATTATTTGAGAACTGTAGAAACAAATGTCATAGAACATTGCAGGAGTCAAAATGCAACATAGGCTAACTCTTGAAGATTCCTATTTCCTTGATTATTGGTCCAAATATTTATGGGTTTACATCACAGAACTATACTTTGATCAAGTTAGCCGACTAGATGGACTAATTAAGCGTGGCTAATAGCGTAAAGTTTTATCCGATGAACAATAGAGGGCTCGCCTACTTCGTCAACCCCCGAGGCAAACTGATTACTATATACATTGATATTTTTAAGGAAATTGTTCATGATTAGGACAGAGGCACTTTAATCGGAGTAGGGTGGTAGGGTATTGTAGACTTAGACCTTGACGCATGCGCAGTAGGGCCAGAGATTTTGCGTAAATGACAGGAATAGAGGAATATTACGATTTCGCTCTTCGAATGTAGTGATGAGCAACACAAGTCTTGCGGAAGAAAACGCATGGCGTATGCATATTTTGAATTGGGAAAATTAAGGTAGTTAGCAACTTTTTTAAAGTAGTACTGCTTAAATGAACAAAGAAGTTGATTTTCTTTTTTAAATTGTATTGGGCTACATTTTATTATATTTTCTAACCATAAGATATTTTAAAATAAAATTATAATTTATGAACATGGTATAAACAACTTTTTAGTCAAGCTCATGTTTTCTGAGGTAAATAAAAACCTTTATTATCCAGATGGTAACCGAATTACATCACCGTATCCTGAAAACTTGTGTACACCCGACCATCTTCATAACACAACAAAAATCGTTGCCAAAATTGTGCACTGTGTCCCAAGAATTTAAAATGTTTGCTTTTCGTGAAACACTTATTTTTTAAGTAACTAATGAGCTTGACTTGTGAGAAAGTAACTAGATAGTTATAGTTTGGTTACTGTAGCCCGTGCATCACTGAGGATAGCGACATTGTCGTTGAAACGCGTTTGAGGTTAGTAAACGTATTTATTGTGAGATTTTGGGTTCAGTTTTTATTTTATCTACTTATTTGTTTGCCGAAATTCTGCATGAATTCCTAAAACGTGGAAAATACAACACACATAACAAGTGGTATTTTTATTAACATTAATTAATTGAGAAGTTAATTAAATGATTTAGTTAACTTAAAGGATACCTGACGGTCCAATCATAGTCTACATATTGTTAACGAAGGCCTTCATTTTTACAACTAAAACTTATATTTAAAAATTTTAAATAAAATTAGGCAAATTTCTGAATTAGTTTTTGGTATAGTACGTTGAAAACACAACTGTTTTCAAACGTGAGATGTAAGTGAAATTGCCTATTTCAGATCTCTTAGGCTCCTTAATGCACGCGTTTTTAACAGCTGAGTGACAAAAACACTACTCTTAGTAATGAAAAGTAATGTGGCCTTTTATGCACTGTTGCTCTACGATCTTGAAGTTCCCATTGTCTTTTTGAAGCTGGAGTTGCACGAAATTCGTTGCATAAAAGGGGCGTTAGTCAAATGACTCTTCACCAGTTTGCAGGGACGTATTTAGGTATCTGACGCCTCTAGGCAGAGAAACTTTCAGCCCCCCCCCACACCTTCCCTGACGACACTAAAATTATTCCAACCCATGCCCATTTCCAGATACCTAGAAAAACTATATGCAGTTTCCCCAGGTTCATGCTACTTTCAACAAGTTCAATAACTTTTTAACCGTTTATCATTGAACACTTTTCAGTCAGATAGGCCGGATTGACGTGCTAAGTAGTTGGCTTTGAAATACATTTTTTTTATTTCAACAGTTTATTTACAAAAAACTAAACAAAATAACTCTCCTGCTGGCTAATGCCTGATGTGTTACAAAAAAGAAAATATTTGAAACACATTTTAATTTAACTATAAAAAAGTAAGTACTTTTACTTAAAAGAATGGAATTCAAATTTTGCTTGATGAATGATGTCTGTTCACATTTTCTTCCTTGATTTTATCCTAGCTAAGTATCAACTGTAGATAAGTCTAGAGAATTCTCCTTCGATGTTCAAGGCTGTAAGCGAACAAAGTCTTTCTAGAGATCGGCTACTTAAATAATTTTTGACCTATTAAGACAGGAAAACAATCTTTCTGCATAGTAGTTTTATATAGGAGTACGTACAAATATCCTTCGTGCAATCTCTACATTTGGGAAAACCAACTGGAGATCTTCTTCTCTTATTTCTTTCAGAAGCTGTAGCGGTGTAATTTTTTAGTGCAAAGTTTTTCATTTGGATATTGAGCTTCAAGTTCAAGTTCAATACTAGTTTTGCTTCTGATCTTAGCTAATTGTTTTTCTTCTTTATCTAGTTTTGGTTTGACACTTTCAATTTAAGTGAACAAATTCATCTGAAAAGGTGTCTTCAATATCAGAAGAATACAAGTTGTGAAATTTATCACCAGCTTCCCTTAGCTCATCTAGATCTCATTTAATATGTTTTAAACAAAACTTAGCATGTAATCAACATAATATATTGAATAACCTGTTTATGATCATTAAATTACTTGCTACACTTTTATTTTCTGAAATCAAAACTCGTGGGTACTACACCAAAAAATGAGCGTGCGCCTAGTCCTCCTGTTCGGAAATACGGCCATGCCATTTTGTTCCATGCAAAAGTTTAAAAGTTCACAAACAAGACTACCGATAATACAGCTGAGTTCAACCAAGATGGTCTACGTTACTGCTGAGGACTACCCAACTCTGAACTTATGGTCCTCTGTTCGATACGGGTGAAGACCACGGATGTTTTACTAGTTGAAAAAGTGGATTTCCATCAGGTAAAACTACCAAAAAATGCATAGCAACTAAAGCTAAACAAACAAAAGGCTATTTATTATTGGTAGGCCCTATATGAATCTGTGCTGGTGTGATAAATGTCAACCGAAAATTTAAATTTGGAAATATTTTGTGAAAAATATTTAATAGAAACTATTCCACCTAGATAAAAATGTCGTAGTCTATAGTTATCATTCCCAAATTACTGTAATGCTATATACTATTTTGATATTATTGGTAGAGAATCAACTCTGTGTCGACTACAAGTTTATAAATCCGGTCACTCGTGACGAGTCGTTCATCACGTGTTTATGGCCTTTCCACCACCTCCAATGTTTACAACCTCAGGTCCGTATAAACTTCACCGCCGTCACTCTGGGAGGAGATTTACGCGGAAGACTTTGCAGTAATTTACCGGAAGTTGAGAGAGTCACGAGAAGAGGATGTCCCTCTAACCTCTGACAGATTGCAACAATGATAAAAGCTAACTGTGGCATCACGCTGAATGGTTAATGGTAACGGATTTCTACGCAGCTTTGTTTATCAGATAATTGAAGTGCTTCAGAGTTGTTATTACTTAATTACAGAAACAAATTTCTATCAATAATTTCATAATAGTAATTCTTCTTAAAAGTTTTTTATTTTTTTACTTATTTGGTACAACAATAAATGTGTTTAAAAATAAGTCAAATGTAAAATAAAAATGTTTTCAGTTTTCAGTATAGATCGCCTTAATAATACAACATTAGTTTTGTGAGTGAAATAATTACTAATAGTCTAATGAATTTCTATAATAAAGAACTAAGCTTAGATACAATGTATTATTTGAATTATTTCTAAATCTCTCAGGTAAATTATGTTATACTGTATGAAACATATATGTTATACGAAATGCGTATTAAGGGCCTGCTCCAGTAAACGAGAAAGTAACCGGAAACGCAATCGCTTCTCACTGTATCCCTATCTATACAATGCAATTTCTTGCAGCCGAACGCTTTGACATTGCCTCATTTCAAACCATTTTATAAGTCTATCTTTTGTAATTGAGTGTTGGAAAAAAACTGAATATTCTTTATACAATTTCAGATCCGGCTTGCAAATTATTTTTCATTATTAATTTTTTATTGTGTTAGGAAAAAAATCAAACTTTGTACTTACAAAATGTCAATTACATAACAAATCAAAAGCATTTAAAAAAATGTAAATTGTAAGACGGATGCGTATTGTGACTGTGCTTAAAATGAGACCTTGCAAACAATTTTATGATAAAAAGTAAAAGAAATAAATGGTTTGAAATTTAACATTGCTCTTATGGGATAACAATCCAAGATGGCCGCCACTACAGCAGACCCTTAAAACATTAAGTAAGTAGGCCTATCTACTATTAAAGGAAAAACGTCAAAAGAAATATATCAATAAAATGATATATTCATTAAAAAAATTATAGTAATAAAAATAGTCGACTTTTAGTTGTTAAACAATGAACTCAAATCGACCTTGCTAATAATTGGTCTGTAGCTTAGCTTAGTAACAATTATTTTAAAGAAATTACTTTTTTTAAACATTTAATTTATTTTTAATAAAAATGATAGTTTAGGTTAAAAATTTTACATAGTAAAATATATTAGTCCTTAAAATTATTAATTACTTTAGCCTACAACATAAACCTGTGAATTAACCTAACTTTAGATCTCACCGGCACTGTGACTACATTTACTGCCCCTGAACTAGATTCGACGTCAACATGGATTTGAATCCTTCAAACGGCCTTGACATGGGTCATAAATACAGCTGAGCCCACGCCTACACATTCGGGTTCCTATGTTGTCTGACAGATAGCACCACCTACCCTCGACCTTGCACGATTTGGTAAATGAAGTATTGTTCCAAAATAGAAACAACCCGCTGAGCTGATTTTTACATTAAATCAAATTCCTTACGGGTGTGGCATTTTCCTGACACATGCTGGTAGCCGCGGTGCTTCAAAAGGTTTCTTTAAAACTGAGGTAGTGCATTTAACGTGCTGATAAGAGATCAAATGGCAACTAAGCCTATCTTTAGTTTGTCATCTACAATATTTCCACATAGGCCTGAACAATAACCGTACAAACGCTTACGATATTATGCAGCTACTTTACGCAAATTACTTTTATACAGTTAGGACTATTTCCATATTGAAATTGCACTGCCATTGAATCGCGCGTCCTCGGGATTCCGAAGGCAGTGATGTCGCCACTGTTGATTACTTTATCATATAAATGACCCACACCTCATTCAGCCACGCCTTCGTTGGGTAATTCCGCAAAAACTTGAGCAATCGACCAAATTATGAATGTATTATTGTATTTGTGTCCTTCGCGTACAAAAGAGAACCCAAATGACTTTTACTTTCCCGGATCAGAGTGTTTTGTCGGCGTAGGAGTTTACAAGTCTGTCCAAATAAATTATAGTATTACTTCACCGAGACTAAAGAGGCTGACTAATCTGTATTTATGATCAAATATAAATCTATAGTTTATCCCATTGTGTTTGAGAATAATTGCGTTGTAAGTGGTAAAGTTATAACCCATTAAAAGGTTTTGTTACAAGCTAGACAACTTAACCATGAACTCTATTATAACCAACATATTGTGCTTTTGTAATTAATGTTTATTATAAACAAATTATAAATCGTATTGTTTTATCCTAAGTCCGAATTTAAGACATAAATACTTTACCAAACAGAAAAACAAACTGTTTGAATTATAAGAAGTGTAGTCTAATCGTACTAACAAATCGTAAATCTGTTGTACTGTAAAATATGCATTAATAACATTTAAATGGAAATATATATGTTGAACAATCTGTGGCATAAATAAAACATAATTGTACATATTATAACCATTATTTATTATTTATTTAATTTACTATTATTAGTAAACATCTGTATTTTATTTGTTTATTATAAATCAAATATGAACAATAAATAAGTATAAAGAAGAAACAACAAAACCAAAAGTTGAATAGGCGAATAACAATAGCGAATTTTCAGCCAATTTTCCATAATAGAGTTGCCAGATTAGACCTTTTTTCGGAAAATAAGAACTGCTACCAACTTATACCAGGTGTCTTAAAAGTCCCACTCCCCCTCCCCCCCCTTTAACTTTTGTGTTTGTTAAAACAAACAAATATCCTTTGTGGAACGATACTAACTTAGCCCAAAGTATCTTTTGAAGCAATCGGAAATTTTGAGTGTCCCCTAAAAATGGGGGATTTTGTTGGCAACTCAAAAATTTTAAATGGGAAGTATGGTCATGTGATACCTCATTTTAAAGGTATATTTAAGACTAGGAAAATGACATAAAGAAAATAAAAATCGGAACACCCAAAACAAAATGGCGGCAATAAACGTGTTGAAATAAATCGACATAAAGTTGCTAATATCTCGAAAAGGAAGAGTTTTTAGAAACAATTTCAAGAGACAAAAAATGTTTATTTCATAGTACTTGACCTAAGAAATTGCTTTCAAATCGATTTCGTAAATTTCATTTTTACAAAATTTTCTAAGATGTAGGAGTCGACTTAAAATTTACGAAATCGATTTGGAAGCAATATTTTAGGTCAAGCACTTTTAAATAAACATGTTTTGTCTCTTGAAATTGTTTCTAAAAACTCTCACTTTTCCGAGATATTAGCAACTTTATGTCGATTTATTGCAACACGTTTAGGGACTCCATTTTGTTTTGGGTGGTCTGATTTTTATTTTCTTTATGTTATTTTCCTAGTCTTAAATATATTTTTAAAATGAGGTATCACATGATCATACATCCCATTTAAAAATTTTGAGTTACCCCCAAAATCCCCCATTTTTAGGCGACACTCAAAATTTCCGATTGCTTCAAAAAATACTTTGGGCTAAGTTAGTATCGTTCCCCAAAGGATATTTGTTTGTTTTAACAAACTTTTAAACAGTACAAAAGTTAAAGGGGGGGGGGGGGTAGTGGTACTTTTAAGACACCTGGTATATGTGTACCATCTGAAAACATGCTGTTATTCTAGAGTTTAATTTATAAACTTAAAGTAGACCTTAGCAGAACCACTTGGATTGAGTTAAATTCAAGTAAACATTGTATTTCGTTTTATGGAATAGTAATATGATGAAATTGCCTTCAAATTCGGATAACTGGATGATTTGGAGTTGAAAAGTAGTTAAACTTCAAAACCAGCTCTTACCAAAAATTCATCGATATGGCTAGGCCTACTTTCGGGTTTTTAGTATCTGTGCGTAGTAATGAACGAATTTAAAAAAATAGAAGCTCCTGTTGCGTAGGCTATGCTTTAGAACTTTTATAATTGAAGGGCTGGGGGGGGAAACGATGAAGGTCCATTATTTGGGAATATGCAGGTTTTAATATTTTATTTTACTTCAAGGCTGACATTTTGTTGCCATGTGACTGATTTTGTGATAAACGCTAAGGGTCACAAGTTATGCAGACTTTTAGAATTAGTGAAACGGGGAAAAACGATGAGAGTCCAACGCGCTTGAGGGAAGAGTGATGAGAGTCCTGCAATACACTTTTGGTTTATTGTGTTGGTAGCCCATCAGCTGCAAGCATTAACACAAACAATAGTAGTAGCCCACTAGCTACACCCAGTTTGTTTTGTAAGGTTATGTTGTGTTGTGTACATTTTTGTTTGTTTTAATATAATATTAGTGTTAATAAAAGGTTAGTGCAGTATATTGTGAAATGGAGAGTGAAGTGAAAAGTGACGACGAGTCGGCTGTACTCATGCCCAACAACTCTAAAAGAAGAAAAACATTTGGTAGGTTAAGTGGTGTTAAACGAAATTTGTTGACCCAGTCCCTTGAAGTAGGGCCTAATTGCCATTGCAATAGGTTGAAATGTTTTGCCGCTGTTGAGTTAGCTGCTAGAAAATATTTAATTGCAAAGTTTAACAGTATGAAAGACTATAATGAGCAAAACCTTCACCTAGGTGGTCTAATAACTTGTACAACTGTAAAAAGATGTAGGCCTAGATTGGATGATGCTGACTACCACAACTTTTCTTATTCATATAAAGTCAGAGTTATGAAAGAAGAAATCTTAGTTGAAACTCCTGTCTGTTATAAAGCTTTTGTTTCACTTCATGGCATTACCCCTCGCCGAGTTCAGACCATACAGAAAATGCAAACTAGTAAAGGACAAGTTGAAAAATATGCTAGAGGATCCCACAAAAACAGACCTCATAAGTTGAGTGAGGATACAATAAATAACATCCACAACCACATTCAATCTTTAAGTTGGCGAAAGTCTCATTACAGCCTTAATGACACCAAAAGGCTATACTCTTAATGTACATAAATTATGTGAAATGTACAATGAAATGTATCCCGATAACAAAGTGTCTGATTCTTCCTACAGGGCTATCTTTCAAAATAATTACAACATTGGTTTCGGTTACCCGAGAAGTGACACTTGCAGCAAGTGCGATGAAAGTAGAGTTAACCTAGAACAGTTAAATTACAAACTTAAAAATATAAACCAAGATGATGCTGTCAGTGTAGCCTCAGTGAAAGAAAAAATTAAAAGCTTAGAAATTCAAAAAGAAGTGCACTTGAGAAAAGCTCAAACATTTTATACACGTAAAAAACAAGCAGGGGTTTATGCTCAAAAAAATAAAACCTTTGAAGCAATATGTCTTGACTTTCAAAAGAACTTAAGTTCACCAAACATAACAACTAACGACATTTATTACAAAAGGCAGCTGTCTTATTATTTATTTAACATTCACTGTCTATCAACTCAAGAGGTTTATTTTGTTGCATATGATCAAACAGTTGGTGGTAAAGGATCTAACGAGGTTTCTTCGATGCTTTATGAATATTTATTTCAGTACCTTGACCGTTCAGTGAAAGATATAATATTTTGTGATTCTTGCTCGGGTCAAAATAAAAATTACACCCTGATAAGATTTTTGTACTATGTAGTCCATTATACAGACAGACTTAACAGTGTGCAAGTGGTGTTTCCCATCCGTGGTCACTCCTATTTGGAGTGTGACCGGGATATGGGACTTATCAATTAAAAAGCGGAAATACCAACAGAATGGGCTGATGTAATAAGACATTCTCGTGTTAAGCCTTCACCATTCCATGTTATTGAGTGTTACCAAGAACAGTTCCGTAACTGGTCCAAATTTCTTGATCCCAGATTTCAGAAGAAATGTCCTATTCCCACTAGGCCTATCAGGGAACACAAGATTGTAAAATGTGAGCCCAAGCTTATATCTCATAGAGATAACTTTAACGGGGGATGGGGAAAAACAGTGGTTACTCCAAAACCTGTCAAAACAAAGTCTGGAAAATCTAAGCTAAAGAATGATGTTCCTCAGGTTTTATTACCAGGAGAATTTGAATACCCTGACCAACTCTATGACGGACCAATACCAGTCTCATTGGCTAAATTTAGAGACTTGCAATCACTGAAGAAGTTTCTGACGGAAAATGCTAAGGTTTTTTATGACAACATCAAGACATTAGAAACCATCCAAGATGATGATTGATAAATTTCAGGTAGGCCAAATTTATTTTTTGTATTAACTCAGTACTTTGCATTGTTTTTGTTGTATTTATCTCATTACACTGCAGCATAAGTTACTTTTGATATGAGAACATATTTTTTCCTTTCTAGTCAAATGTTTTCTTTAAAGAGATCTTGTAGGTACTATTTTTAACTGCTTTATTATTGTATCATTGCAATGCTTAAGTTTTAGATTGGGTCTATACATGGGGGCATATCGCATGTACCATTTAAATACAAGCATGCCTTATGTTCACATTTTCTCTATAAACAACAGATGTTATTATTATATAGCAAAAGGCTAACAAGAAGTTTTTTTTAGGAAAATCCTTTGGAAATAGAAAGATGAAGATTTATTTTGGATTACTACCTATATCATTTCTGGATTCATCAATCCTCATTCGTTAGGATAAAAGTGCACTTAATGAATATTTGAAAGTAAAATTTAGCTGTAAAAAGTATAGTACAGTTTTTTTTAGCTTTATTTGTTATGTTTATTACATTAGTGAGATTTAAAGAGCTAGAGTGTGATTTAATTGGACCTTCATCGTTTTTACCAGCATTTAAATGGACCCTCATCATTTTTCACTAAAACTTTTATGTATTTATATATTTGATTTATTTTTAAAAAGGTAAATATTATAAATTTAAGTATTGTAACTTAAGAACTAGGTATAAAACTTATTTTTAGAGATGTGTGTAATTTCTTTTGTAATAAACTATTATTTGACTCTATGTTCAGGACTTTCCCGTTTTATAATTGAGTTTTCTAAAAACAAAACTTTTTGGACTTTCATCATTTTTCCCCCCAGCCCTTCAATTAATTAAGCTTAATTACTTACTTTATGTCCGTCACGTGACTCTCTTCTCTTTTTTGTATGACGCGTTTCGGAGATTTACTCCATCATCAGACACATATCACTCTTGCGAGGTCGTCAAACATTACATAAAAAACACATAAACGCAAACACTGAGTTCATATTAAAACGCCTTTTACGCGTGGGATGCATCCCGTATGGTGGTAAAAGGACAATTGTCGTTACAAGGTTTTATAATTACTTAACATTTTTCATTTGGAGTAGCAGTTTTTGAGTTGCGTTTGAACAAGAGCACAATTCACTTTTCAACCAAGTTGATATAAATTTCAGATCGTTGACGGTTGAGTATAGCTAACCACTGAACCAGACTTAACGTTTGATGAACTCATTGGGCGCTAAAGTTTGTCTTATTTAATTCATTGTATTATTGTATTTTCCGTAGGATAAGCCGTTTCCGAATTCCATGCGAAAAAAGAGCAAAATTTTCGCGGTTTTCGGCTGCTAAAAGTTACGTCTTGCTCAGAAACTGTCGCAAATTCTTAGTATTCAGGATTAAAATCCTTTCCATCTTCGGCTTATTTTTGTTTAAGCACGCCCTTTTTCGGTCTAATTTGTCCGGGCTATTAGTTTATGAATTTAAAAACTAATTGAAGTTTTTTTAATTCACGTAATATTTTTAATCACTTCCCTTGCGCATGCGCGTAACACAATTACGTCATATTGTTCAATTTGACAACATTGTAAATATTCGTGTTCCTCCTTTAAATTTCATCAAATGTGGTTTTAGTTTCAGTGCTGAGTACTTATTATTCAACGTTAATTAATATAAATTCATATTTTTCACGTTAATTTCCTATCGTTTTGTGTTATATTTTGTTGACGATTGTTGTTATTTATCTTTGTAGTGTCAGTGAAGTGTTTAGATTCTTTCCTTTAGCGAAAATTACCAAACTTTAACCTAAATTTTAGAAGTTTCATTTTCTCGTAATTTTTATAATACTTGTCTGCCGCTAAAATGGTTTGTGTTTTTAAACTTAGTTTACTGTAGGGATAGAAATAACCAAATGGTAAAATTTCACAATTATAATTTATTACTGAGCAACGTATGTTTCGCCGTTATGCATCATCAGGCTACTGATCATCATCATATATAGTCTGATGATGCCTAACGGTGAAACATATGTTGCTCAGTAATAAATTATAATTGCGAAATTTTACCATTTGGTTATTTCTATCCCTATTATGAAGTTTCACCAAGTACCAACTGTTTTTACCTTAAATTCAGTTTATTGTGTACTTTCAGAATATGAGAAATACACTCTGTAAAAATGCTCACGTCGTCCTACATAATTACCAAACTTTGTATGACAAGAATTCTATCATTCGTGTGTCTATCAATTTGTGTCAACTGGCATACAAATTTATAATTCTATTTCGATACCTGTAACAGTTTAGTTAATAAAACTCTGGCTGCACCCTAATAACTTTTTATTATTTTAGTTTTACAAACTATTATCTGTAATATTTTGTGTCAAATTTTACCTTTGGCATTTAATACTTTTAGAAACAAGATTACACGAATGCAGACGTGAGATGCAGTATGTGTCTCAGAGTGAGTCTTGCAGCATCCCAAGTTGCACAATAAACTGCACTTTCCCTTTCAAACGAAGCTATTGTTGCTACCGCGTTGAATGCAGGTGGAACACAACTAGCTCGGATTAGGTTAACCTAAATAGATAACATTCCTCGTTGTGGATGAGTCTGCAACGCGAACTGGGAAAATAGGTCTGTACGCAGCACGGATTCATGACAAGTTTCCGTAATTTATTATAAGAGTTTTTGTATTAAATATTATAGTTCCGCTATTTAACTATCTTGGACATCACGCTTCGCTCGCCAACCCGCGTATTGGGAGAATTTTCAATACACAATGTATTGCGTGTTTCGCACGCCAACCGCCGTATTTGAAGAATTTTCAAAACACAGAGCATTGCGTGCTTCGCACGCCAATTTTAAGCCTATGTGCTATGGACGCACATGTGCGTTCGCTTTAAAATATTAGCGATTATTACGTAGAAAGGTTCAAAAATAAAAATAAAGTAATTTCTACTCATTTATGCTATAAATATAAAAAATAAAAGGTCAGATCCTAGCATAGGAAATACGAAAATTGCTCGGCAGTGAACGTGTTAAGCTACACGTAGGCTATAGGTTTGTATAATTTCTTTAAAACTATGATGGTTAAAGGTTTTGTTATATTTTTACTGTAATATCCATCCACCATGATGCCTATCTAAAAGTCCACTAACTTTTCCTTTCGAGAAATTTCGGTGATTATCGAGAGATCACATTTCTTCTGCGTTGATTTCGAAGGAGGTACGGGAAAAGCGGCAGCGGTTTTATATGCGTGAAATGATAATTTTTAAACAACCCACTCGAATTTGAAATATAATCGTTTCGACCCCAATCGGATACAATATGCAACGTTTACTTTTGCATACATAAACTACGTTTTATAACTACGCCAGATGTCAAGCTTGTAATTTTTAAAATGTTCGAATAATTGGCGTCAACACTCATAAACAAAAAAACTCTTTGAAGACATTTTTTTAATACAAGACTTTCATTAAAGTGACATTTTTAATTGCGAGAAAGGTGATTTTAATGAAGAAACCAAAAACATAATTATTTACCTGAAGCACCCAGAGAGCAAGTACCTAATTATGTTTTTTTAATTCAACATTACCATCTTAAGCTATTGCTTCCATAAGTAAGACATGTTACAAGTGAGTTAAGAAACTTGTGTTGAAGAATAAATCATAATCTAGATTCTAGATATTTAAACATTATATTATCTAAAACTTTAGTATTGGACTGTTGGAGATTTTATTACTTCAGCCGGCAAATACATCTTATATCCAACAGTTCCGTACAGTGGCGTATCCAGGAAGGGGGCCAAGAGGGGCCGGGTCCCCCCCCCCCCCCGCAGGCAAAAGTGTAGCAAAAGCTACTGGCATGAAGAACTAGGCTACAAATTTACTAACATAACTAACTAAATATTTAAACTAACAATACGGTACACTTTAGGGTTACCATATCACCGGATTTCCACGGAGATTACCGGATTTTGAGGATAAAAATATAGCTCCGAGGAATTTCCGCCAATAACGAGAAATCTCCTCTTGTCCCAAAAAAAGTTATATAACGAAAATTTTCTGATGAAATCGTATTTAGGAACGAAAATGTATTTACTTTTACAACTTTATCGTCGTGGAACTATTTCCAAAACTGAACCCTCTCTCTCTCTCTCTGTAGACTCTAACGTCTATTAATTAATTGTAACTCTGGTTTTTTTCTTTGTTTTTTCTTTTTCTCTTGGCGGAAAACTTTGTTAGCTTTCGTTAGTTGAATTTAAAACTAGGGCTTTTCGCACATTTTAATGATATTGTTAATTGCCTTTGGCAGAGAAACAAGAACTTAAATTATTAGTAACTCGAGGGCTCCACCCCCCTGCTCGCTTCGCTCGCCAACCCCCGCGGTGACTCGCGTCGAAGCAAATGCAAACAGGTTATTTTATATAAATACTATTAAATTATAATATGTCTTATTTATTTTAATGAGAATGTAACTTAGTGGTTTCTTATTTTTAAATTACTTAATTTACTAAGGGTTTATTCTCTAGTTTTGAGGAAAATATAACAAAAATCTATGATACTTTTTTTATATATGTTGTAAGAAATAAAATAAATGTAAAAACTTTTAGTTTACTAACTGTATGGAAAATATAACAATTATTTTTTATTGTTTTAGGGGTTATCACATTTTCACCCCATAGCAGCAAGTGACAAAAAGCAAATCAGTTTACTTTTTCTATGTATCTTGTAAGAAATAAATAAACAAAATTCCAGATCTTTAGCTTTAAGGAAAGTATAACAACTAATATTTATTGTTTTAGGGGTTGTTTTAACAATTAAATCAAAATTAATTCTATCCTATGTTACTCAAAGATAGTGTAGTTTTCTATTAGTAAAACAATTTTTTCAATCGGTTCAGTAGTTCCAGAGCCCCCTACATACAAACAAATAAACAAACAAATGTTGCCTCTTTATATTATTAATTATAACCCCAAAGCTAAGATGGTAAATAATGTTAAATGTTCAAATCAAATTATTTCGTATATTTTATAACAGCAGTTATATTAAAGGTTAAAAGAACCAGCTTGGCTCAGGTCTACACTTTAATAAAAACCTAACCTAAAAGTTAGAAATTTAAATAATTTGCTTCAAAGTTTGAAATCAGCTGTCGTATCTGTTATTTTATTCAATTGGTTGCTATGGTAATAAATGTAAATACAAGTGATGATTCATCAGTCTAGGCAAAACCTAAGATTTTTTGCCGACAAAATTTACAAATATTGAAATAAAAAAGGTTTTTATCAAAATACATAATAGACTATGTTACTCAGGGATAGTGTAGATTTGTATTAGCAAAACTATTTTTTCAATCGGTTCAGTAGTTCCAGAGATTACCCCCTACGTACAAACAAACAAAGTTTACCTCTTTATAATATTAACTGTATAGATTCTGAAACACTTTGTATAAAAAAGTATAGTAAAACGCTATAGTAGGCTAAGTTTTGTATTTGACGAATACACTGCTTGAATGTTGTACCTTCCTGTTAATTATTCACGTAAAATCTAAATTTGTATACTATAAATACTAAACAGGCTTATATTGAGTTAAATAACTGCTCAAACATTGTTCTTTTTAGCGCAAACATTATGTAAATCCGATTTTCTTTACCGTCACTTTTGTGCTCATAGGGCACATCTGTAAATTAACGGATGCAACAGTTGCGTAGAAGTTTGGTTTTAATTAGTGAAACTAAACAAACGGGGAGTTGTAAATGTCTAGTTAGTAAAGTACTCGCAACTTCCCGACAGGCTTATTGTCTGTTACTTGAACAGAATGTACCACAATCCGTACTAATAACTTAGCTTGAATCAGTTAAGAATCCGTCTTGGGAAACTGGTTCAACAGCGGCTTTAATTACAGATTTTAATCATACACTCAACGATTCACTAAAGAGACAATGTTTTCTCAAGAAACTGGATTATCTTTTAACGAATAATAGTTTATAAAGCTGTATTGTTTTTTAAAACCCTAAACGTGATTTCATTATGGGGTAATCAACACACGTGCACAAATTTCTTAAATAAAGCATCTAAAGTAAAACCACGAAAATATGATCTTTCCTAACAGTTAATTTATAAGCAGAGCCTAGTTCGCTCACGTCAATAACTATTATTGCAAATTTCCGTGGACATCGTTTAGGTTAGGCCTATAACATTAAACAACTAAATAAAGGGAATGTTTATTTAGCAGAAGTATTCGTTGCCATGGTAACTATAAATAGATACAACAATAGGCTTACCTCTAATAAAATACAGTTTAAAAGAAAACAGATGATTATTGTAATGGCATTGAAAACATTTGCATCAGCTGTGTTTCGTTTAAAAGAAAACAGATGATTATTGTAATGACATTGAAAACATTTGCATCAGCTGTGCTTTGTAATGTTTAAAATGGACAAATTTCACTTTTTAATTTAATAAAAAGACGTAGAAAACGAATTTTCCCAGACTGGTGACCATTTCCAATCGATTTCTCGTGGCCAAAAGCCCCATATAAAATCAAAAAATCAAAAATCCTTAGACGGAGATTCCAGAACCATTTAGCAGACAGACAATTATCTCTCGCTTTAGAAGATAGGATTTTCTTTGTTTATGGTTTTAAGAAATGATATTTAATATCTAAATTTAGATGGAAAATTTAAATTTTGATGAAAAAGATCAAATAATTATGAGATTAACGGTATTTTTGGAAGAAGTTATCTCGCCCTATATTTAAAACTCGGCACTACGTTTTCAGAACCCCCGATTTCTTCCAACTTCTTTGAATGATAACAAACATAGAATTCGGTTTAACGTTGTTTTATTTATAAATTTCTTGTCTTCTGTTATAACAACAATAATCATGAACGCTAACTGACATTGTTGCCAGCTCTACCAAAAATAATCATGAATGCTAACTGACAATGTTGCCCCAGCCCTATTGACATTAGTCACGAAAGCTAATTTATAGTGTTGCTACCTCTAGTAACAATAATCACGAAAGCTAATTTACAGTGTTGCCAAATACGAAGGAATAGCCTCGGTTAAATCATAGGCCTACTCTATGAAATGTCTTTTATATCACAATATTTTACATACAGTTATCAGCTTTACACACATCTAGGGGCTCTGCCCCTGGACGCTTCGCTTCGCTCGCAGTTGAAAAACTCGCTAAAGGCTCTCGCTAATCTTTGGCTCGTTTGTACCTGGGTGACCGAGCATCGCTCAGTATTTTTAACATCTGGATTGTTTCTATAATGTAGACTATCTATTCGAGTACTTAGTGACTTTAAAGGTGGTATAAAAAGAAGTTGTGTCTATTTGCCTTCTAAGTGACTTGAAAGGTGGTATAAAAAGAAGTTCAGAGTTTAAATTTTATGCGCATTTTTGCAGACATAAGACCTAGCGCATTCGATTCCTGACGTCAAAAACCCCTTACATGCAAATTTTCATCAAAATCGTTAGAGCCGCTAGCGAGATCCCCGAAATAAATGTATAAATATACAAACATTTATACACAGTCGATTCTATGTGCCGGTTTCGCGTATCGATTTTTGGAGGCTCAACAACATCTAAATCACCACGTTATTAGTGTAAAAGGTATAAACAAATCACACATGTAATATTTTTACATAAAGTGTAAATTTGTACCAGTAGTAAATTCGTTGTAATGCAATTCCACAGTATCCAATATAATAGTAAACAAATTTTGTGTTTTGTATGAAATAGAAATGCGTAGTGGTAGAAGTGCATAACTAAATGCACGCGCATCGGTTAATTTTAATATAACTAATTAAAAGTTTTTGAAGATGGATTGTAAATTTTTAAAAGTTTCAGATATTTATCGTCAACATCTAGAACATATAAATAAAGTTTTAGTATGCTGGTAAAACCTAGCAAAAAAAGTGATTTGTCCAAATTTAACCTCAAAATTTGAACAACTCCTAAATTTGTTATTTTTTATTCAAAAAATAGCCTATAGAGATAAACTAAACACTTCCGTTTTTTTTGTTTTTTTTTTCGTGAACTTTTTGCTTATTTTTATCTATAGGATCAGCTTTCGAGAAATTGCCGAGCAATTTTGAATTACTCTGTATATAGTTATGTAGTACTTAGTCGCCAGTATTTAATTGTATTATTAGGATGCATTATGGTAATTTAGTTCAGTAGGGCAAAAACCTTTTCTTTTAATCGAAATTTTTTTTCTTTATTACTTTATTATTTAACAAAAAAACAAATACTAATAAAAGTTTATTAATCAAAAGTTTTAGTTTAAAATTCTGAAAAAAATACTTTGACTTTCCCAAAATCTAAGACTTTCTTTGTACTATAAATCAAGAAATTTTAAAGAGCTATTATAATGTAAGCTTTTT
>JAGFPH010002793.1:52338-63149 GCA_018207615.1 Philaenus spumarius
CAGTAAAAACAGTTTATTGAAACAATTCCAGAAATACGAGACATACTACAAACATAATATTTACAATGTTGTTTAGGGAAAAGCATTTTGCCAAAAATAGTAACTATTGACTCTAGATATACTGTATATGAAAACATAATAATCCTTTCAATTATGTTATTGTTAGCTCGGGAAAAAACTAAAGTTAAACACTACAACTTCTTCGTGGATTAGTTTGATTAGAAATTAGCCTAAGAGTTGTGTTTCTATGTATACAATCATTTAAGTCTACTGACTTAAAAAATTGGTTCTCAGATCTTGAAAAAAGTTAATGTAAAACCCCCGTCATTAACGAATTTCATCACGCCTTTTCTTCAATTCTTTTACCAGCCTTAACGGCAACATACACACATACATAATTTTAATCTTTCAATTGCCGTTTATTATTAGTTTGTTCTTTTATACAAATATTTACTGTTTCCATACGATTAATGTTATTATAATAAAGGGCTAGAATTAACTATAACATCAAAGCTAAGTTGGTAAACACAGTTAAATCTCCAGTACCAGGAGACCGAGCTAAAGCTCGATTATAATAAGCAGGGCTATGATTTCAATAATAAATATTGGATTATTGAGTTTTGAGGTTAGGCCTATAACATTAAACAACTAAATAAAGGGTATATACAACATTAGGCTTACCTGTAATAAAAATACAGTTTAAAGGATTAACCATAATCTCAACGCTATGTCTCAGAAATAAGTCAGGCCTAAATTAAAGTTTAATATTTCAATATCGATTTAGGCCTAGGGCCTAGTTCGCTCACGTCAATAACTATTATTGCAAGTACTGTTTTGTAGGCCTACTCATAACTCGCGAAATATTAGCACGGGTCAGCTGATTTCAAGCTTAAAACAATTCTAACCTTAAGACAAATTATTTATGTTTAATACTTACAAAATAAATTTAAACGAGCAAATTAAATGGAAACATTTATAGGAGACAGCTGATGGAAATATTATAGGAAACAGCTGATGTTTGTCATATGTATCATATTGATTTTAAATTACATAACCCCAATGTTAAAAATTTTCAATTTTCAAATGAGTTTTTCAGAAAAATATGAGTTTTCCTGAGGTAGTGGTTTTCACCAATCGATTTTTTAGTCCCAAAAGCCTCTAATCCCAAACTTTCAGCAAAATCCTTCCGCTGGATCTCGAGATTGCTCGTACAAACACACAAACAAACAAACAGACATTGCTCGTATTAGAGTATAGGATTCATTGTAAGTACATTCAATAAACATAAAATGCTGGTTCATCAGACTAGGCCAAACCTAAAATTATTGTGTGTATGTTTAATTTATTTTACCTGTCTTAACGGCAACAATTTTTTACAATAATAAAATAATTAATACAATAATTTTAGGTTAGACCTAGACTTAAAATTACTTTCTAGACCTAACCTAAAATTATTGTATGTATGTTGCCGTTAAGGCAGGTAAAATAAATTAAATATACACACAATAATTGCAGTGGCGGCTCCTTGTGTGGTTGTTTGGTTGCACAACCCCCAAGAAATAAAACAAAAAAATAATCACATTAATGTTTCTTTAAAAATATCAGTGCATAATCAATATCAACCTCAATTCAATCCAAAATTATACGGCCAAGAATGTCCCCAAACGGTTGAAAAGCCGAAGAACATCAGCCCAACCTTCACGCGCAGCGTCGTGGAACGCACTGCTTCTGCAACCACAGTGTTATTCAGTTATTAGCATTGAAACTGGTGGGGAGTTTGTAACTTATGCGTTACTATGACAACTCACATAAGGCCATCAGGTGCAGTAAAGTTCTACAACCAGCCACCGGGGCGCTAGGTTTTTGCCAGCCGAATGTCTTTTTGTTATGTCATGTTTCATGTTTTGTTTAGTGAATAATACAAGACATTTTGAGGTTATGTGTTGTTCTCGTATTTTTGCTAGCTGTGTTTGGTGTTTATTTGTTTTATATTGTGTTAATATATTTTAGTGTGTGTGTCTGGATTACATTAGTAATGCGGCGAATGAGGAGTGAGTAAAGTAGTATAGTACGGTACATAGTTAAATCCATTACAATAGTCCTTTTTACATTATTCTTCATAACTTGTATCAATTTGAGTGGGCCTAGACAAAAAGTGTAGTGTTGATTAGACGCCAAACAAAAGCTGTTAATATTCTTTTCATAATTAATAATCGTGCCATTCGTCATTTAATTATAGTTTTAATGATAGGCCACAACCTACTTCCAAAATGTTTGAACCCATTATCCCAAATCTATTTTCAAACATCCATACAATTCAAATAATAGTTTTTGAACAAAAAAGGATAGGCCAACATCCTAAATAGGATATGGGGCGAGTTCATAAATTCGATTATGTTAATGTTATGTTTGTTATAAAATTAAAATTCTGTTAAGTTTAAGTTTGCCCATCCGAAGAACAGACGGATGGACTTTCTTTTTAAATTAGGTTAGTGATATTTAAACGTATAATGTGCCTGATTTCTATGTTTATTCGTGCATGATTTAAATTGTTATTTTTAGTTTATTTACTATTTTATTGTAGGCTAGTAGTACCCTTAACTGAAAGCTACAAATTTTTCACTTGTTCGTAATGGTAACCAAACCATTTTAATGGATTTAAGTTAACATTTGTTGTAATGTTGTAATTAAGGCAAAAACTTATAATTCCACGTGTAATTCATCATCTAAAATAATGTGTTAAATTGCGTCCCCCCCCCCCCCCCCCCGAAAATTCTCTCTACATAATTGCAACCACCAAGTTAATAACTCACCAGCCGCCACTGAATAATTGTAGGTTAGGCCTAGGTGATGAACCAACATTTTATGTTTATTGGATGTATTTCAGCGCTTGACGATAATATCTTAACTACGCCGGACGGAACCGATCGTCTCTTAATTTAAATTGATGAACCAAAACACATGTTTCTTGAATGTATTTACATTCATTGCCATAGCAACCAATTTTATAACGCTTTTTCGTTAAGCGTATTTTCTATTTGTCATTGCCATAGCAACCAATTAATAACACTTTTTTTACTTTTTTTCGTTTCTCATTACATTTTCTATTTGTTAACTTCTACTGCAACCCGCGTTAACGAACTTCGTTCCAAAAATCTATCTCTCGCGTTTGACCTCGTGCCTTTTAAAATTATGTTTTCCCCGCCCAGGCCAGCAGGAGTCGTCCAATCCGCCCATGTACAAGATTCCCAATCCGCCCTGAATGACAAGACAATTCTACAATAAATTGCATTTTTTCTTGCCTGAACTAATACCATTATTTTTACTAGAGGTATTTAGAACGTATTAGAAATATTAATGTGTTACCATTTTGAAAGTAGTCTACAGTATCGTTAGTAAGAAGTTTAACGAAAACATACTTTCATTGTTATTTTAATAATGACTACCCATTCCGCTAAAAAATATCATTATAGTTCTACTAGTCTGAGCTATAACATGATTTAGTTTTAAGTTCAATTTAAAAACATCCCAATGTTGACAAATATTTTTTTTAAATCGTCCGTTTGATTTGTTAAGCAATTTAAAGGTTTCGTTACATAAAAAGTGGCCCAAATGATTGTTTTGAAACTGTAAAAGGACCAAAAAGAGAAGATTTTTATAAAATGACTTGAAATCATTATCAGTTCTTACATTGGTAATAAGACAGTGGCTTTGATTGGTGTAGTGATCACTACTCTCTTATGGTATACAAAGAGGTCTTGTTTATAAAGGAGGTAAATAAAATCTGCGTATACATTTCTAGCCAAAAACAATATAGATATTGACTAAAACACCTGATATCGGTTGAATAACAAACGTGGGCTACAAGAAGTCTTTCTATGTGAGCCAATGTCAACATCTCAGCCTGCTTTCACATCCCGCCACTAGGTCAGTGAGGCGAACCAACATGTGTCTGTAGTAGCAAATCCTATACTTTATCCAAATATGTATTGAAATGATTGTGAGTGTTTTGTAGTGCACTAATAAATTATCACTGTAATTTTTTTCTGTCTAATATTTTAGAGCTCAGCTGATCCAGTTCCCAACTCTGTTTAATTATTTTACCCCTTTGTCAGAATATCAAATCTCAAAAGCTGCGCCATAGGATGTACAGTGTTCTGAAAAAGACAAATTTTAAGTCAAACTAGTGTTTCTTGTGATTATCTGTTTTAATTTTTTATGAGCTAATTAACCTATTTAAGACAAATAATTCTCAAATTATTATCACATGCCAAATTGATTCCATCTTTTTCAAATTTAGCGTTAGAAAATTATAAGCTACTTAAGCCCTTATAAGTCGGTTATAATAGCGAAACAGCGAGTTCTTCTAGCACCTCGAATGATGAGCATTTCGAAATATATCAGCCTAATTGGAGTGCAGTTTTATAATTTTCAAGATAAATTTCCTTGAAACTTTAAAAATGAGAGCAAAAATTTTCTCGAAAAAGAAATTTTATCAAGCGTATTGTTTATTTTGTTTGTCATATTATTGAATTGAATTAGCGAAATTATATATTTTCCTTATATTATTCTGAAAAGTTATAGTTTTCACATGACTTATAATTTTCAGTTTCTGTAGGCCTACTTAAGTATTATATTCAGGAATCTTTAGATTTATCGGTTAGAAACCCGATTTTAAGGGGGGGGGGGGAAAAGGTAAATAGTGTCCTTTAGTTATGCATTCAGATCTACTAGAAGCACCTACATATAAAAAGTTCTCTGACTTAATTTCACTGATTCGTCTTTTTGTTCTTTACTTGGTCATGCAAAAGCCTAAATGTTTTTAATTTATAAAGAAACTTAACTTAGTTTTTTTGAATAGCAGACACAATAGGCCGTTATCAATACTTTATAGACAGTAAGTTAATGAATAATGAAGTCAATAAAATAATTAGTTCTTTTGTAAATTGTTAGACCCTATATTTTTTCCTTTTTTTATATTTTCCAAAAAACCGCCGAGTTGTTTCATCGCCTAAATATTAGGAGGGGTATTTTCCTCGAATTTAAAAATACATAAATTTTTAATTTAAGTAAACTATTAACGTCGACTTGATAAATAGCAACAAAAAACCAAACTTACAACCAGTTATTCAAATCAAATGTCAAACAACATGTTGCAGGAATATTAATCATTCTACAACAATAAAACAGAGAAACCAACATTAATAAAGGATGCATACTTATACATAAAAATACAAACACTAAAATTACATAAAAATACAAACAAAATAAACGGTACCAGAAACTGGCACATAATTTCTCACAAACATATTTAAATTATTAAACAGATTCACAGTGACTTCATAATTTTGTAGGAGGGGTAGGAGAGGTGATTTTAAACTAGGAGATTAACTAATAAATATTATTATTATTAGCTAGAGATAAAACTATTCGATCGATTTCGAACTAATCTGCACCAAACACGTCAATTAGGCCTGTATAGATGCACGAAAAAAGGTTTTGAAAAACTTTGCAAAACAACCACTTTATGGCCAAAAAACCCCAAAAATCAGATATTATTATTAATAGCTAAACGAGAATTTTTAGAAAGATGCGGTTTTTTCATATGGTAGGGTACATTAAAGGCTACAAATAAGCCAAATTTTATCAAAATCGTTAAAGCTGTTTTTGATAAAAAATAATAACTGATTTTTTGGGGGGGGGGTTTGCCAAAAAGGGGGTTGTTTTTCAAAAAATTTTAAAACCGTTTTTCGTGAATCTATACAGGCCTACTTGACATGTCTGGTGCAAATTTGTTTGAAATCGATCGAATAGTTTTCGCTCTAGTTTTGTATACATACATACATACTACAAACATACAGACAGACATAGAAACAGACATACAGACAGACATTTTGTAAAAACCACTTTTTTGGACTCAGGTGGTCTCAAAACGGATATTTTCACAAATCGATTTTTTTCGATCACTATACTTTCTCTGTACTATAGTATAGTGAGAAAGTAAAAGGTCTAAGCTTTTTGAGTGAATTTTTGCTTTGGTAATAAACTAAACAAACATAATATTTAATTGCATTTTACTTTTATAACTTATAGTAAGCCTAATTAAACGTTGATGTACTTTATAATTACTCAACATCATAGAAATATGTACTGTAATAACAAACAATAAAATGCAAATTTTATAAAATCATTAAAAATTTAAATAATTTACATTTCACCTATATTTGATTGTATTCTCTGCAGGAGAAAGAATGACAATTCATAGAATATCAAGAATTAAGAAAGTTTAATTAAATAACAATGTATTTCTGCTATATTTGTTTCATAATGTTAAATGATTCGTAGTTTTCGCTGTTTATGCAAGGTGAAGAAGACCCTTGAACATTATTTCTTTTTGTGAGATATACAGAACTAAGTGACTAATCCAATGGTGCAATTCAATTTTTTTTAACTGTAGTTTGTCTTAAAATCTAAAGTAAGACAAATATTCTGTTAAGTGTCATCTTAACGCGTGTGAATACATGTTCATCAAAGAATGCAGGAAGATATGCCGTGGGAAAATCCAATCTATGTCCACGCACTTGGCAAGGCGACCGATACTGTACCGGTTTATTATAATGTACCGCTAACCATAAGCGTTTTTAATGTAATCTTCTGGAAACGGGATTCTTCTTCTTGTTTATATCTTCAGTACAACACGTCGTCCTTGGTTTGATTATTTCATCGTCTAGGATTATTATTAGTACATCGCATATTTTACTTTAAGCATACGTTTATATCCAGACATATATTGCGAATAAATATGATTTAATGAAACATAATATTTATCAGAGTCAATTCTGATTGAAATTTATTTATTTGTTTTGTCCTTTGTTTAGTCAAACAAGCATGTTTATATAATAGGATAGACTCGATATAAATGAAACTGATTTAAATTTAGGTCTTTTTTGTTCAGAGTTCATCGTGTATATGCAGCCCTAACTCTATGGGCCTGACAAACACAAAATGTACATACAGACCAAGGTGACTAGAGCTACAAGGTATGCTCAATCTCCAGATTTTACGGACAACGAGATTGAGGCTGATGACGTCACGCTGTGATCCCCGTCGACGTTGTTTGATTCGAGCGCACGTAACGTTTAAACTAAAACTGTTAGTAATTTATTACCACTTTATTTTTACCAATAGTTCACAATTAACATTATGGTGTTATATCGTATATTGTTACAATGAATATTGTTTAGCCTAAGGTTTTGTTTAGCAACAGAGCCGCCCGGCGCGGCGGGTTCTGAAGCGCAAGCGCTGATTTAAAACATCATCGTAATAAACTCACTGCCAAAAAATAACTAATGGCTTTAGATGAACAACAACCAAATATTATTAAAATTTGAACTTTTACCTACATTTTTCCCGCAGGAATTTTTTTCTGACCAAAAAATAAAAAAAGTTTACCGCTTTGTATATTTTCGACTACACAACCATAAAATGAGAAAGTTTATTAATATAAAATACATAGTTAACAATTTTTTAGAACATTCATACTTACACTGTTAGAGTCTTCATGGTCTAACGTAAAATTTGGTATAAGAATAAACTATTTTGTAATATGTTATCTAATTTTTACAGCAGTTTTAGTTTAAACGTTACGTGCGCTCGAATTAAACAATGTGAACGGGGGTCACTGCGTGACGTCACAGCTTCAACTAGAGTGACATATGAGCGGTATAGGGATCGAGCATACCTTGTAGCTCTATAATACACCTTGCATACAAACTACCTTAGACATCTAGGATAAGAGTAAACACAATGATAGATTCTGTACGATAGTTACCGTCGAAGAAGCACCATTTCTCTGATATTAGCAATTATAATTTGTCAGAATTTCAATTTTACTACAGATCACAGATGAAATTTAGGCTAAATGCTAATCAACTGTGATCGCATCTTTACATCTGTGTAAAATTTATTGCAAAACAAATATTTGTATGGTTTGTGCAACATTCGACTAACTAAACTTACTGTTTGCAATGCACTTCGGTTTAGCTGTTTGCAGTACACTAATATTTGATGTAGCTTTTATTACTTTATCCTTCTCTATAATAATATATGCGTTGAAGTTAATGGTCGTATAACTTGACAATTCAAATGGCTCCATGACGGGAATGGTGACTTCTCTGAAAGGTCAATAAAGAAGAATGTACAGTACCAAAACATATGACAACTTTACATATTAGAGCTTGGCTCATAAATTTTCAATAAAAATCAATTTAAATTCAGTACTTTAGCATCTTTTTCATATTTAAAATGAGCATCTTTTTCATACAAACAAATAAAATTCAATAACAAAATTTTAATTTAGTTTCACCATTTTAATGTTTGAGACCCTCAACTTTACATATTATAAGTTTACACAATTTCTAATCAAACAATTTGTCTCATATATATTAAATATTATAAAAGCGAAATGGCACTGATTCATTCATCAGCAGAACTAAAAATATACTGAACCAAATGAGTTCAAATTTGGCATGCATGTTCAGTTGGACCTTTAGACGCGCACTAAGAACGGATTTTGAAAACATCCCAAAGATACGCCCAATATTCGCGTTTTTCTAGCGATTTTTTTGCGTTTTCTCAGCTTTTTCGAGAACTAATTGGCAGAAAATGTTGAAATTTGGTACTTAGGTTCGTTTAAGGCCTAAAAGTAGTCTGTTAAAAATGTTTGAGATTCTCCCAAAATTACGCCAGAAATAGGCGTTTTTGCATTTTTCCTTGCTTTTTCAATGCGTTTTTGATCATCCTCAAATTACGCCCGAACGGATTGAAATGAAATTTGGTATGTAGCTTCCTCTAGGGCCTTAGGCGCTCTCTAAGAAAGGGTATGAAAAATTTCGAAATTTTAGGAGGGGTTTGGGGGGATCAAAGTTACTAAAATCATAATTTCAGATCTTTTATTATTATGACAATAGTGCTTTTATTATTTAAGATCTATATATATATAAAAGCCAAATATCACTCACTAACTGAACACTTCAAAAGATTACAATTACGTTAAAAAGACTGAAAATACTAACCACCACGGGCAACGCCGTACGTGTCAGCTAGTATTAAATATTACTTCTTTTAAAGAAATGACATTTTACATTCAGTTTGGCGATCTTAAAGCATAACAAACTAGAAACTGCTTCGCAATGAAAGTGAAAGGATTTGAGGATTCATTTTTAGATTGTACGTGTATGGTCCAAGTATGCGTAATTCAAATCAAAATTTAAATACAATTGAGAATTAGGGTAAAATGGTGAGCAATAGCCTATAATTTAGAAATTTGAAGAACTATTAATTAGGCTATTGGTTTCAGCTTCTTTTTGTCCGTTAAAACAATAATATTCAGCATATTAATTTACTTTCTCATTATGCCTTAAGGTATTACTTTCTCCAGCATAAAGATCGGCTCAAAAACATCTCTTCGCAAATTCCTGTCAATCGCAAAATAAACGTTGTAAAATGTTTTGAGTATAACTAGATGCACTGTTTCCATTTTCTTTGGATTTTTAGAGATCAAAGAACTGTATCAAACAGGAAACGGCACTTAGTTTTGCAGTTTACCAACAACGACGTTTTGTCTGTCTTGAACGATCTTGAAAAATATTACTTAGGATCCTTTAATTTGTTGAATAATTTGTCGCAATAACTTACAGTTTCCAAAAATAAAATCGTAATAGTTCATTTCGATGTTGAGTGGTTCTCCTTCGTACATTCTGGAATTCAGGTCAGAATCAGACCTTGACCGCTTATAGCGCCACTATACTGGTTAGCAGCGTTTTATTCATTAATTTTGTTATTATTTTAATCGCTGTCACGTATTAGAAGAAAATTAAAACTGCCATATTGTTCTCCTACATTTAAATTGATTTCATAGTTAAAGCGATATATGTCTGTAAATGTACAATTTATTACTACTGCTAAATGTCGGATTTTAATTAACTATTAATGGAAGTCAGCACAACTGGTATAGGCCTATTCATGAACTTTCACTTACTCCTAAAGAACATAATAGTCTATTATACTCCCGTAATTTTACGGGTATGAAGGTCTATACAGCCAACACAAATACGTTACTTCTTTTTTTATCTTAATTTGTACTTTTTTTATTTATTATAATTTTTTTTTATATTAGATTAGTTTGATTTAATTCCTTTTCATCAACTGCGATTACAAACAAGTAGTATATTATAATTAAATGCGTCTTTAAAAACCCTATTGGTCACTTGTCCTACACTTGCTGTACTTTTAAAACCGATTACTGGTCATAACTTTAAATCTCAACAAAGTTTAAAGTATTAATAATTTGTTCTAAAATTAATTTTAAAAAAAGCTCAGATATCCTACGTTCTTCTTATTTAACCAGGGGTGGATCTGGGGGACGGGGAACATTTATACATTTTGCTAGCAAATGTCTTCGGTACGTATTACAATCACATTACATCTAAAAGTCACAAATATTGAATCACAACCAACCCGATATTTTGTACACTCAAGCCCTTGTTTTATCGGTCTGTAGGTCTGTAATAACATTATACGCTGAAGCGCTGCGGTAAAACGGCCAGACGGCGCGGCGCGGCGTGAGTAATGACAATGAATACAGAATACTTGTATACTTGATACTTGTATGTATGAATTTTGGTTGTTGTAGACAATTACCAAGAAATGATGTTTTTTGTCGATAACGCGGTTATCCTTTGACCTACTGAAAATACAAAAAAACATTGTGTCTGTCGTTAAAAAAGGAAAATATTTTGTCTCTTGTACAT
>JAGFPH010002793.1:63249-78596 GCA_018207615.1 Philaenus spumarius
CAATTACGTTAAAAAGACTGAAAATACTAACCACCACGGGCAACGCCTTACGTGTCAGCTAGTATTAAATATTACTTCTTTTAAAGAAATGACATTTTACATTCAGTTTGGCGATCTTAAAGCATAACAAACTAGAAACTGCTTCGCAATGAAAGTGAAAGGATTTGAGGATTCATTTTTAGATTGTACGTGTATGGTCCAAGTATGCGTAATTCAAATCAAAATTTAAATACAATTGAGAATTAGGGTAAAATGGTGGGCAATAGCCTATAATTTAGAAATTTGAAGAACTATTAATTAGGCTATTGGTTTCAGCTTCTTTTTGTCCGTTAAAACAATAATATTCAGCATATTAATTTACTTTCTCACTATGCCTTAAGGTATTACTTTCTCCAGCATAAAGATCGGCTCAAAAACATCTCTTCGCAAATTCCTGTCAATCACAAAATAAACGTTGTAAAATGTTTTGAGTATAACTAGATGCACTGTTTCCATTTGCTTTGGATTTTTAGAGATCAAAGAACTGCATCAAACAGGAAACGGGACTTAGTTTTGCAGTTTACCAACAACGACGTTTTGTCTGTCTTGAACGATCTTGAAAAATATTACTTAGGATCCTTTAATTTGTTGAATAATTTGTCGCAATAACTTACAGTTTCCAAAAATAAAATCGTAATCGTTCATTTCGATGTTGAGTGGTTCTCCTTCGTACATTCTGGAATTCAGGTCAGAGTCAGACCTTGACCGCTTGGAGCGCCACTATACTGGTTACCAGCGTTTTATTCATTAATTTTCTTATAATTTTAATCGCTGTCACGTATTAGAAGAAAATTAAAACTGCCATATTGTTCTCTTACATTTAAATTCATTCCATAGTTAAAGCGATCTATGTCTGTAAATGTACAATTTATTACTACTGCTAAATGTCGGATTTTAATTAACTATTAATGGAAGTCAGCACAACTGGTATAGGCCTATTCATGAACTTTCACTTACTCCTAAAGAACATAATAGTCTATTATACTCCCGTAATTTTACGGGTATCTGAAGGTCTATACAGCCAACACAAATACGTTACTTCTTTTTTCATCTTAATTTGTACTTTTTTTATTTATTATATTTTTTTTATATTAGATTAGTTTGATTTAATTACTTTTCATCAACTGCGATTACAAACAAATAGTATATTATAATTAAATGCGTCTTTAAAAAACCTATTGGTCACTTGTCCTACACTTGCTGTACTTTTAAAACCGATTATTGGTCGTAACTTTAAATCTCAACAAATTAAAGTTTAAAGTATTAATAATTTGTTCTAAAACTAATTTTAAAAAAAGCTCAGATATCCTACGTTCTTCTTATTTAACCAGGGGTGGATCTGGGGGACGGGGAACATTTATACAGTTTGCTAGCAAATGTCTTCGGTACGTATTACAATCACATTACATCTAAAAGTCACAAATATTGAATCACAACCAACCCGATATTTTGTACACTCAAGCCCTTGTTTTATCGGTCTGTAATAACATGATACGCTGAAGCGCTGCGGTAAAACGGCCAGACGGCGCGGCGTGAGTAATGACCAGACTATAATAGTTCTCGGAATTATGCATTAACAATCCGTGTAGTAGGAATAATTTTTTGAATTTGAGAATCTGTATTATTGTTTTTACAAAATTGAGAATTTAAACATAATTAATTAATCTCATGTTATCAAAAAACATTTTCAAATTTCGAAAGATGTAGAGATAAAGAGAATTTATTGCAGTACAATATATAATAATGCAGTTTTACTTTGAGAATTACAGTGTAATAACTTTTTTTAATACATATATTTTCGTTTTTTACTCGCGCTTCCAAAGTACTGTAGGCCTATATTATAAAGTATTGTACAATGTATAAATTCTTTGCAAGAATATCAAAAGGAGACCATACCAAAATTAATTACAGAAATCAATGTAGGCCTAATCAACTTTTATTTTACATGAAATTTATGTTATGTTGTTTTTTACCGAGTAATACGCTCATTCAAGTTCTATGGGTACCTTGCCAGTCAGCAGTGCAAGTGCGGAAGGTCATTTTCTTCCTTAGGGCACATAGTGGACAAGAACTAGACCTACCATGGTTCATAAAAGGTTGGTTGGATTGACTCTCTTATATTTTATGTAATACACCACTATATTTCAATTAAACCCATCGAAGTGATTGAGAGATCTCCAAATCACGAGGAAACCATAGACTTTCTCTCCAGTATAAGGCCTAAGTACAAACAGTATAGATTTAACTTCAAATTTTGTTATTTTAAACTCAAAAATTACCTGTTCATTTATCATTAGTATCAAGCTTGTTTCTTTGAAGTCAAAGATGTCAAAATTGTCTATTAGTACTCGTTAAACACAATGTAGTTCTGTTCAAATAATTACAAAGTTTACTATTTATCCATTACTATACAAATTCCGAGTAATAAGATTTAAAACGACTCTTCTGAAGATTAATTGTTTCGGTGGAGTTTTAAATAAGCCTATCTTTAAAAAAATATAATAAAAACATCAAATACTAAAAGAAATTTTTAACCTGAAAATGTTCGCAAATTATTTATTTTTAGTTTGATAATTTCAAACTACATATCCTCTAAACCCCCCTGAAAGTTCCAATTACAAAATCATGCCCTGGATCTTCCCCTGTATTCAACTAAGTAGGCCTTCAAAACTTTTTAAATTTTAAGAAAATAACTTAACATTTTAACGTTGTGTGTTGTAGTAGCCGTAGTCATTTGTATTCACAAAATATGCTAATGATGTAATAAATATATGATAAACTATCTGAACCAAAACTTGTCTGAGACAAGTTTCATTTTACTAACGTTTTAATAATATTATAAGTCTACTTGTTTTTTTTAAATTTACGTTTACTAATAGTGCACAACATTTTCCCCTTTTGCACTATGTCAAATATTAAATTACTAACTAGCTGGCCCGATCCGGCTTTTCACGGATAGACAAATCAAAGTTAAATAAAGTTAAAGAAATATATCAATTAATATATTACACTATGTATTTCTTATAGGAATTTTTAGTAACTTTGACCCCCAAAACCCCCCTAATATTTCGAATGTTTTTAAACCCTTTCTTAGTGAGCACCTATTGCCCTAGAGGAAGCTACATACCAAATTTCGTTCCAATCCGTTCAGTAGTTTTTGAGATTTCGTGATGAGTCAGTGAGTGAGTGGTATTTGGCTTTTATATAGATACATAATATATATATTCTTAAAACAAAATATAGGTCTACATCCAATTTTCAACGAAACAATTTTAGATAACAATTTATTGTAGGCTGCTAGGATAATTTGTATGAATTAAGGTTATAGTATGTGAAAAATAATATTTGAAAATAGGATATTTTCGAAATTGTGCCTATCATCCTTGTATGCTGTAAGGTAGCCCTAAGTCCACGCGTTAGCCCAGTATAAGCCCACATTTAAACTTGAACAAAAACAGTTTTATTGCCAAAAAAATAATAATAATATTAATCTAAACTCAAAAAATATTCTTTCAAAGTTATTCCAAGTAACCCGTTTTCAGATGTGGCTAAAATTAAGACCATAACGTATCTCAAAGCAGATAAATTTCATTAAGAGTGAAATAAAATAAAAACAAACCAGTAAAATTCTTTGATTAACTTTTACGTTTCCTGAATGCCTAAATACAGTGATACGCTTTTATCTGAAACTAATAAACCGGTTTTTATGTGCATTTCGTCAAACCTATTGGAAAGTGGATTTATCGAACCATTTCCTATTCCGCACGTTTACACAAAGTGTAGAAAATATGCAATGACAAAAACTAAATTAATTTGTAAACTCACTAAGTTATGTTCAAGAAGGTATTAAAACTTTCCTTTATTAAAAGTGAAAGCCATGCAATCTTAGTCAACCAAAAAATATTTCCTGGATCAACAATAGACATGTAGGCGTCCGGCGTCCGTTTGAATAGCAATATTCTTAATTATATGAGTAGTAACAATCACGCAATCCAGCGTAGGCTTTTAGAGACTCCTTTAATGCTAACGTGATTTAGTGGCTTCACTCCTTTCCCATGTAAATTTAACTAAACTTATAAATAACTGCCGATTTAATGTGGGATTAGCCTACTGCTAAGCATTGTTTATAATATTCACTAGGGGCTCTGCCCCTGGACGCTTCGCTCGCAGTTGGAAAACTCGCTAATCTTTGGCTCGTTTGTACCTGGGTGACCGAGCATCACTCAGTATTTTCAACATCTGGATTGTATCTATAATGTATTTATTCGAATACTTAGTGTCTTTAAAGGTGGTATAAAAAGAAGTTGTATCTATTCGCCTTCTAAGTGACTTGAAAGGTGGTATAAAAAGAAGTTGAGAGTTTAACAAGCTAAGATAGATTAGTGTTATTCAGGCTTCCACTATAAAATAATTTCGTAGATGAAATTCTAGGGTAGGCCAATTACTAAATTTAGGAAAATAAAGATCAGTATTAAGGTCTATTTACATAGGTCCGTGGCGTGTCAGTGCCGTATCGGATCCGTGTTTCCGTATCAGAGAAAATCAATATTCTTCTGCTGATTTGAATAGAGGGGTTCCCACACGTCTGACGCATGTCCTAATCAGTGTTGTCAGCGTATCCCTTCCCTGTTTTTAAAATTAATTCCCAACTGTATTTTTAGAATTTCACTGACGTGATTTTTGTTTGTCGACAATGAATGACGAACAACTAATTGAATGTGTCAGGAAATACCCGAATTTATACGATCTACTTAATCATAAATACTGTATATTATGGATATTTTATTTAAATGAAATCTGAAGCAAGATAAGAGAGGAAATGAAAAATTATATCTAATAATATGATATCTGGAAATGAGAAATTATCTATATGTTAGACTTGAGGTAAAATTGTACATATTTTCACAATCCTTTGTATTTACCTCATTCATGAAAGCTAAAAAAGTAACTTTTAGGCCTGTACAAACTTAAAACTATATTTTAAACAATCACTAACTAGCTTGGGATATTGGTATATTATTACTATTGAAAGAGAATTATAAAAGTTTGAACTTCTTTTAATTTACAAATAATATATCCATCCCTACTGATACTGAACTGACACGGCACTAACACGTCACGGACCTTGTAAATGGACCTTTAAAGTTCGCGCGCACCTTTCGCCTAGAAACAGCTGAAGCATCAGCTGTAAGAATATATTAAATTTGATAATAGAAACCCCGACTGTTCTAAAATATTTCAATTAAAAGTCAATAAACAAGTATTCTTATACGTGGACAACTGCAAATGTTAAAAATGAAACTTACCACAAAAATTAAAAATACTAATCCGCTATTTTGAATAATTACGTACCAGGTTGATTATTCCGACTGCAAATTTGCCAAATCTGTTATTTTTACGGGTAATTAGTTTAAGAATTGACTGTCCAACTGGAAAATCATAAACTTGCAATAATGAAACACAATATATGATCAAAGGCAATCGATATTTAAACGTCCAACGTCCATCTTCAGTGGCATGGCATCTAAAAATCTTTTTCTAATCGTAATATCTAGTATATGCAATGTATCAACTACCACGCCACAATTATCTATTTATTTAAATGTTGAACACAATTATAAAATGGCTCAAACTCTGCTCGTAATGTCTGGATTAGTAAAGACTATTAAACAACAACAACAAACTAGATGTACGTAAGTTGTCTGGCTGTTACCGCTGTAAGATGAAAACTGTTATTATAAGAACACGTAATAAATATACAAATATTTGTTTAACTTGGCTAATGTCATTGCATTTATTTATTTTACAAGATTTACAAAACTTATGTTCTATACTTTTTGGCCCAAAAATTATCAACTTATTCCTTAAATTATCGAATAACTAAACTAACACTACGTTATACTATATCTCTATTATATAAAAACAATTCCTGTCATTCACGCAAAAGCTCTAGCCTTACTGCGCCAAGTGCCTCTGTCCTAATCAATCGCCGTTTTCGTGAAAATATCAGAATATACAATAATATGTTTGCATTTGCTTAGGTTTGCAAAGTGAGCCGGAGACGAAGTCCACTAGTAACGTAAAATAAAATAATGATGGCATTTTTAAAAGAATATATTGATTTTAGACTATCAGGTAGTTAATTAAATGAAAAAGGAGCAACAGATGGAAGTTATTTCTTAAACATTTACTTGGTTTCTACTTGCTAGAAAATAATACCCTAACCGACTTATGACTGTTTTTAAATATAATGTTAAATAAAAATATTTCAGAAGCAGACTATTCATTGATCTAAAAATTGAAAGGGATGTATCCGTAGCCTACGTAAGCTATATTATGCATACAATATTTGTCTGAATAATAATCCATTATTAGTTTCAAATTATTCACCTGTCAGCCCCAGCATATAATAATTTATATATATATATCCTTTCGAAGACTTTTGTGGGCATTTCTTTGGTTAACATTATGTAGCGTATGCATATTGTTTGAAGTCTATACGCTTTAAATATTCCGTTTTTCTTGAATTAGTATCATTTATTTTATTTAAACGCTTGTTGTAAACGCACTGTCCTATATAAACATTTTATGATTCCGGCGTCTTTTTTGTAAATTTCATCATTGCCAAAATTTGTTTCGCTATCTGTTTTTCTTTATTTTAAAGGGGTTGGCAAGTATAAACTGTAACAAACAACCAATCGGTGACATTACATTTTTTAAATTTTAGGTTTAACCATATAATCCAGGAAATGTTTCACATCTCTAAAGGTTTCATCAAAATCTGATGAGTCTTTTGGGATTAATATTTTTAGATATTAGTTTTTGAGTTACTGTATTTCATTACATTAAAATAAACGAGAATACAAACATTTTCTCTCTAACTTGTAGGAATAGAATAATAAACTAGGCGTTTGGATTTTCACTTGACAAGTCTTATAAACTTGCATTTCTTTTATTTAGTGATTTTCCAATGTTTTATTTAATTTCGAAACTAATTTTAATAACAATAATTATATTTCTGTTCGTTGTTTCAGGTGAATGTACAAACTGTGTGGACGATGGCCCAAGCCTAAACAGGTGGACAATGCCTTTGCTCAAGTTGGGAGAAAAGCGGTACTATCTTGGGATATTTTTCAAGGTAATCTTGCAAACATTTTACAAATTTGTTATATTGTTAGGCCTAATGCGCCTAAGTGTTCTAATAAGTCCACAGCGCAAACAATGACTACAAATAAAAACCTTTCATAAACTCGTCTTTGGAAATTCTGACCAGGAACACCAAATATAGCACAAAACATTTTATTATACCTTCTCAAAATTCAGTAATCTGTAATTTACCTTTACCCTTCGTTGTTTATGTTGCCAAACCTATTTGTGCAAAAAGAAACGCACATTAAAATGTTTATTTTCATAAATAAAGTTGTATTGTATGACATTTTATTATTATTAATTAGCAATATATTAATTACTTTGTGTGTGACAACAAATAGAAAATACTTTCAATTCTGTCAAAGGAGAGATTGAAAAATTTGTCAACTCTTTAACTATAAAAAATTATCAGCAAAATAAACTACAAGGAAAATAGTCCTACAGTAGTTCTAATAAATAACTGCAAGTTGATATAATTTATTGTAATGCTAACATACAACAAAGTACCGTAGTTCTAATAACTTGCAATTTGATATCATTTATTGTTTAAGTGCTACAACATACAACAACTTAATTAAGTTCCTCGGTAGTATAGTGGTCAGTATCCCCGCCTGTCACGCGGGAGACCGGGGTTCGATTCCCCGCCGGGGAGGAATTTTTTAAAGTTTCTTATATTACAATTTTAATATTTTTATCTAAATAAAACAAAAATTACACAAAGAAATGTTGGTGAATTATTAAAAGCTTAGAATAAAAGCATTTATTTTTAACCATGTTATATAAGAGGAAGCTAAATTTAAGAATCAATTTCCCAAAGCAGTTATTTCTCCTAGTTTCACAGGTATATTGTCGACTAAATATTAAAAATTTAAAAAGTATACATATTTTGTAAATTGTGTTTTATATTTGTGAATTATACTAATGGATTAATATTACAAATACTAAAAATATGCCTTAACAGTCTCTTTCAGTATTTAATAGTGAATACCAAAATGATTAGCAGATTATACAACATGTTTCACTTAGTTAATATTACAGAATTGAGTGAAAAAATGGTTTCAGAAATCGGTTTATAGCTTGTTATATGCAGGACCGATTGTTACGGTAGCTTGTGCGGGGCCCCTCAATTTGGCACCCATCTGTCCCCCCCCCCCCCCCCCAACCCACTATAATTAGGATTATATATCTATCACGTAAACGCAGTATGAAATGTAGATAACAAGAGAAAACATGATATAATATTAATAATCACATATATTATTTCGCCAGGCCATTTTTTTGTCGGTACGCCATAACTTCCTTAATACATGATCAAATTACATGAATGAGGCATCATTTTAAAGCTTTCCTTAACCGCTACACCAGAAAAATATACAAAATACAATTATACAAAAAAATACAAAAAAAATATAAAGAATCCGAAAGTAACAGTGATGTAAGATCAAGTAAGTTGTAGGGATATTTTTCTGGCATTGGCAACACCGATGATAACAATACCCAGCTGGAGAATATGTAAATATCTTAAACTTATATTTAAAAAAATAAATAATATAAAATTTAAACACATCTATTCTTTACCTCAACCCTCACCTATGCCCATTACGCACTATAAGGTACTAAATATACGGTGTGTACTTTAATTAAGTGGGATTTAAGTAAGTTAGAATGCGAATGCTTCGCACGGGTCAGCTAGTACTTAACTAAATTAAATATTAAATAATTACAAAATAAATTAGGCTATTATTAAATGAAAACAAACTTACCATTGGTGGATTTTTCCAGTTAAATATTCTTTTGTGCCTACATAATTAATTGATAACTAACCAACAACACATCACTGTCACACTACACTGACTGCTGCTATAATGCAGTTGTGTTTATAAAAACTCACTTTATTAATGGCCCTGGTTATATATATATATATATTGGAAAATTATTTAATACATTTAAAACATGGATTAATAACAATATTTGATGTGAAAAGACTCAACAAGCATAGTTAACATTAAACCTTCCAATTTTACAAATAACTGCAACTTCATAGTGTGTAAGGTAACTAGCATTTATAATCATAATTGAAAAAAAAAAACATAATAATTGGTCATTATATCGACTAACTTACTATGTTGCTCCATTGAAAAGCTCTACTGATCAGACTTGTAAACTAATAATACAGTATTTGTTATTTATCAAATATTAATATTAGAAGCAAATTTTACTCCTTATACAGGTGTATAGAGCGGTAAGACTTTTTGTGTGCTTCTTTATATCTCTATTTAGTCTACACTCTTGGTTAGGTCTACAATTTGCTCAGCTAGATTACTGATCTCAGTAATTCATTTGGGTTAGAAAATCAATAGCCTTCTTTGTCCTAACGCCTCGCATTTCCGCAGTATGTGTTCTGCAGTTTCTAAGTGTTAATTACATGGTCCATGGTCTGCATTTAAAATTTCCTTTGAAAAATCTTTCTTAAAAGCGCCATGTCCTTAAGCACCATTCTTAAACTGCTTAAGATTTTATTACAGTTTCATTTACTTTTTGCAACAACAAATACAGAAAGTTTCTGATAAGGTTCAATCAAACAAAGACATATAATGTTTCCCTATCAAGAATTTTTCCCGCGATCTTTGATTTCATCCATTTTTGAAAACAGTTTCGTGTAGCAGTTTTAGTTATTCTGCACACCGGTTTCAAGCCAATGGAATGTGCTCGGTCCTTTCCGTACCAGTTCATCCCCCTTTTCATAACTTTGTATCCTCTATGAGAAGGTATTCACCTTTATTCTCCTGGTTCGAAAGTTTAACTAAGGACATTCCCACACTAATGACAATTTGTATGAGCTTACAGAATTTACAGCATGCTCTCTGTGCTTATTATACAAAATTCTCGCTAGAAATAGTTATACCAATATTTCTAGTACCTCTGCCTGGAACACTGTTGCACATTTTCTCAAAGCTATACTTCACTTTTCTTTGGTTCTCATCAAAAGATATGATTCATGAGGTCTTTTTACTTATGTAATCACTTCTCATAATGAATATATAATCATATGATTTGTGTTTCCGATTGGTACATTGTCCTTTCTTCCAACGGCAAGGTCCAGCAGAACCATCCCTAATACAACAGGTCTTCTATGGCTGCTTACTGTAAGAGTGCTTTTATTTAAAGACCCCCCCCCCCCCTCCGAGATACATAAACAGGCCTTGACAGACTCGTCAATCTACGCCAAGTAAACTCTTGAAGAACTCTTGTCAACCACACCAAGGCAGCATTCTGTATCTGAAGTGTAATCACCATCTTATAAAGCCATTGAGTCATAGCTGGACAGAGTCCCCAATTATCAAAGTTAAAATGTATCAAACAACTAGAAATGATTGTGTAATTGAAGGTGTTCACACTTATTTTAATTGTTTAAGAAAAGTATATGATCAATAATTATTACTCTTTTCCAATGCAACATCTCACTGACTTAAGGGTTTCAACTTACTCTTTTTAAACTAATTATTTTTTTCTTATTTTTTTTAAATATTGTCAGTGTAGTGTGTTTTTATACAAGATTTTTTAAATATAGATACAATGGTTCTCATACCTGATTCCTATTTTATATTTATTTTAATACTGGCTAAGAGAATAGCCTACTAGTACCTATTGCACAGTATGCTAAAAATGAATCTAGGTGAACATTTACAAATCATAGTGAGGAAAATAAACACTAATTCTTATGCTGCAGCTAATATTAATGTATTTATTCCTTGTTGAGAAGTATTTTGAGCTAATCAAGAATTTGTAAAAAACAGTTTCAACAAAATTGATTTAAATGTTTCAGGCAAACTGGTACAGAGCAGCACAGTACTGCAGATATCATGGCATGCATTTAGCTTCTATCAACAGCCAAGAGGAGAATGATAAACTTGAGAAACACATTCGTGATTTTGGTAAGCAAGATTTTATGTACTAACGAGCATGGAACAAAATTAAAATGTATTCTTTAACATGTTCGCTACCACCTTAGTAACATTTTTTAGTACGCATAGACTAGTGTCGCATGTATGCGACGGCCGGTTTCTATCCACAGACTGATGCCGCAAATGTGCGATGATTGGTCTTATTCTTATTTGAAATAGACTGTCGTCACATTTTTGTGGGAGTATTATTTTGTTATTTAACTGCTATTTTAAAGTAATATTTTAAAGATCTGATTTATTGGTATCAGTATGTAAGAAGGTCTAGCGCTCATAGCGCTTGATCTGCAACTTTGACGATTTTAAAAGCTAGAAATTGTATAGTGTGAATTCCGCTAAATGATCGTTTACTTGGGAACGAGAAGACGTTAAGTTCTCATGAAAATTACCCCCCTTTCTCACGCAACAATTCTTGGTTGTTTTTCATTTTTATTTCGTGGGAATGTGAAGACGCGAAGTTTTCAGGAATCTTGCTCCTTCCTTTAACCCCCCCCCCCCCCCCAAACTTACTATGTTTCTTAACATAGCTTGAAAGTCGCATATATGCAATAACTTCAAAAATGCTAAAAACAGTAAAAAAAAACACAAACAGGTATTTTGAACAAAATCATACTCATGGTCTGTGACGAATGTCACAACTGTTTGTCCCAGTCTATGTGTATTGCTTAATAGAGTAACGATAGTCTGTGGCGATGAACCATGCATATATGAGACTCTCGGTAGCAAACGTGTTAAATAACGGCAGGAATATCAAATAAATATTCTGCTATTAATAAAGGTAAACAGAACTGGAAGAATCTTAACTAAAAAATCCTTGTTACCTTTCTCACTGCGGTATCCAACCAATCAGGAATTTGGTGATTTTATAAATATTGGAAGGTAAAGAATTATTACTATTTAAATATAGAGAATCTTTTTTGAGATCCTAAAGGGAATTTGAAAGAATGATTTACCCTTTTTCTTTTAAAGGCAATGGAACTAAGTAAAAAGCAAAAATACTAAGAACATAAATAAATGTACAACATATATAAGCCATAAACAAATAAATATAACTATGCAAAAATTCTAAAGTTACAAACCTTTTTTGAAACTTTACATTTATTTCACACCCCAAGTCTTCAGAAAAGATGAAGTACGAGTATATTGTTTATGTCTGAACAATAATAATGTATTGGTGGGTTATATGTGAGTTTTGTAACTTTTCTGAGCATGAGTACTACTGTAATATTATATTTCTCCAGATTAAACATCATATATAATTAAATCTTCAGTTAATAAGAATTTAAACTAAAATAAATATATTCACTTTGAAAAATGAACAACCCTCAGCTTTTAAAAAAAAATAAAATTTTTGTGTGATACATTTAACTTGATTATAATCATAAATAATATATTTTTCATTTTACTATATTTTTGCACTTTTTGAAAAATCTGTAGAAACCCTGTTCAAATTATATTTGTTGGTAATAATTGTGTAAATATTTTTATTTTCAGGACTTGGACACGAACACTTCTGGACTTCGGGCACCGATCAAGCCGAAGAAGGTACATTCTTTTGGATGTCTACAGGAAGACCGGTAACGTTCACCAACTGGAACACTGGGGAACCCAACAACTTCCGGTACGAAAACGGGGAAGAAGAACACTGTTTAGAACTGTGGAACAGAGACGGTAAAGGACTTAAATGGAACGATTCACCGTGTTCGTTTGAAACGTTTTTCGTGTGTGAAGTTGGACAGTGAAAATCTCTTAGAACAATTCAGGAATAAAAGCATAAGCTACGAACTTTGATAAAAGTGAAGTATAGAGGTTACGATTGAGTATGAGGTAGAAATACCATGTGTACCAAAGTGTGAAAACTGTGAGGCAAATGGCTACCAAGCAAGAACTTATAGACCTTCCAAGTATTAATTGATAAGTTTAATGCTAAATACAAGTGATCTTACAAGCTAACCATGTGTCTTTACTTGTAGTATATTTTTTGTCAATCTCAAATTCATCTTCTAAGAAATCTAATTTTATTGTATAAGTAATGTATTACTTAAATTAAGTAATATTTTGCAGTTAAAAAAAATTATATTTCAAATTCAGTTCAATTAAAATAAATATGATGTTTATTTTAAATGATTCATGAAATAATGTACTGCGAACAAATGGAGTACGTTCCTTAAGTATTTAATTTTATAGTACACAATTTAAATCTATGTAGTATTTATTATCTTAAATTATTTTTTACTGATGATAAATACGACTTGGGCAGTTATACAATAACTCATAGCAAACAATTCAATGAATGATCATATATAAGTTCCTACCAATATAAAAAAAAATTAAATTGTTATCATTGAACCTTACCTATTCAAAAATAAAAACCTTGTCAAAACTCTAAAGTAAATTGTAAGAGCTCAATAAAATTTAAAATTTATAAAAATGTAATATTACTTGTTGTATACTAAGATTTAGAGTAATTTCTCAGTTAAATTTTAGTATTTACCTTGTGTATACTGCTTAAACATATAAAACATAAATGGTATAACTGTGGTCGTAAAACCCTAATCTTATGTAGTCATACATTTACACAGACTTAAAAATAATGAAGTTATTAACACATTATCAGCAATTTCACAACTCCAAGGATGGAATCTATAAAATTTCAAACAGCACAAAACAACAATTTCAGCACCTGTGTGAGGTACTAATTGAGGATAATAGCTACATCTAGGTAAATTCAAGCTCCGAGGCAAGATGAACAGTAATTCAAGGCAGTCTAGGTCCAGTCAGATTGGTTTGATCTTTGATATACGAATTGCCTCACATCTGCCCATGAAGCAATACCAAATTATTTACACTTCCTTTTGTGATGAAAATATTCTTGTAACAGAGTAACCGCATAAATTGTCTAATTTATCTTTTTCTCCGCTGTATTAGGTATCAAAGATTTTATCCTACCATACGTGGGTTTAAAAGATCCTGGCACAAGGTATCAAAAGATATTTTTTTGAAAGTACGTTTATCTAAAATATTCAAAATTTTTAATTGAACGAGGTGTCTTTTGAAAGGTCAAGAAAAGATAAATGTTACAATATATAAAATATATCATTTCTGTTGGTTAATTCCATCAAAGTTATTAAGTTGGTGCTTCCATGCATTAAATCAGGAAGTTTTTTGTTTCGTCCATCATTTTGTAAATTTATAAGAAACTAGTGAACCCAGCAATGCTTCGCTATTGCTTGATTTAATTTAAAGGGTAGTTATTCCATTTCATTACATTGACTTAAGTAATCGAAATGCAAAATGGTTTTTATGCCACTTAAAAACATACTACACAAATTTAGATTTACATTTTGTAAACCTTTAGGCCTACCGTATATATAATGCAGTAAACCTTTTGTTTGCTTTTACCAAATCTAAAAAAAAAAAACTGATAGTTGTGAAGAATTGTAAAAACCTGATTTTAAATTAGCCCAATTGGTTCCAAATAAACGTGTTTTGATTCATTGTAGGCCTAACCTACAAATATGTTCAGTTTTTGATTCAAATCAGCTGTTTTATATAGCCTAAAATATGTAACAACCAATGTTTGAATTAAATTAAAATATAATAAGCATTAGTTCATTTTTGTTTGCTTTAAGTTGGTCAATCTAACCTAAATAACCGGTGGTTTTGAAGAATAATAAATTGATAAGTAAAGTCGCTATCGTAATGAATGCAAACAAACGTGATGTGTTGCTAAGCTTTTTATACGAACAGCTGTTTTTGTGCGCTATGGTCTTGAGTCCATACAAAAGAGGCCGTTTAGTTTTTTCCAAATTTGAAACTATTTCGGGAAACTTTAAAAAATTTTCTTTATATAAAAACCTAGTTCGGACTATTACGAACATTTTAAAACAAAAAATAGCCAAATTGGTCCAGCCGTTCTCAAGTGTTGCGCTTACAAAGAAACAGCAATTAATTCATGTTTATTATATAGATCAAGAAAATGAATATAAGGAAAAAAGAAAAGAAAAAATGTAAACGAGTTACTGTTTAACGTAACTTGTATTTTTTCAATTACAACAATTTTTTTATTGAAGCATTTGTGCCAATGACAAGAACGTTCATAGCTTCTTATTTTGCATTTAAATTAAAGTTGCTAATGATTTGGTTTTAAAGTGATGCATTTATATCATTAATAATTATAACCATTTAAATTTATTT
>JAGFPH010002793.1:78606-94625 GCA_018207615.1 Philaenus spumarius
AATAACTTTAATTGTATCTTAAAAAGAATTAAATCACAATTAACGCTAAACAATGTGGAGAGGGAAAAACTTTTTTGTCAGCGTTTCTGTATTATTTGGTATATTACTACCGTTTTGATTTAAACATTATAAATAATAAATTAAAACGACTGTGTTATGTTTCCAATGTAACCGAACCATTATAATTTATAAAATTGATAAAACATTGAATTAAAAGACCAAAAGGTCAAATCTACAGGTTCTAATCAATAAATTAAAGCAGAACTTTGTGTTTTGCATAATATTTAAAATGATTTTGCAATAACTAAATTGACTTGTGTTGTTTGTGTTGAATTGGTGATTTATGAATAATTTTTAGATAGGAAAAATATCTTTTTTTACAAAAATCTAAAATTGTTTTTATATACAGTAAGACCTTGATAATCCCGCACTCGATAATCCGGCAGACCTGATAGTTCGGCATCCATCATCTTGAAAATTTGCACTCATTAAAAATGGCAGTTTTTATAATTATTGAGTGATTTAAGCCCGGTCTACACTGTCTGTTGGCTCCGCATCGATTAAAAACAGTGTATAAAAATCTACTGCTCAATAAACTTGTCCAAAACAAACACTTCAATCAAAATTTCTCCTAAAAATCGAACCGATTCAAAACAATGTGCTCTCGTCGTCCTTTAAAAACGTTAAAGGAACCTTTTTTTTAAAATTTCAACACGCTAACCGGTCATGGTAAAACTTTTAATACGTGATTAGGCCTTGAATCGATGTTTTTAATGTGTTTTTTGAGAAAGTGTTTTAATGTGTTTCGTGACGTGTTTTGTGTATTAACTTTAATGTTTTGACGACCTCATGAAGGGAATTATTTATTTCTGTGATCTGAAGATGGGTACATAGGTTACCCGAAACCGCGGTAATCACATAGTGATTTTAGGATTGGATAAGATTGGACCTGCTATTGTAGGCCTACCTATTTAATTTATTGATTAAAGAAAGGGACCGTTTTACACTTTGGTTGCTGACAGTATTTTGTTGAACGTATTCCACTTAATGAAGATTATTTGAACAAATTGAAGTCTTTGGAAAAAGATACATTGAATTTCTTGTAAATAGTTGTTCGATTAAAACCTTTTTAAATCTACTAGTTGCTAGAAATAACAATCACTGACTTTTAGGGTAAAATTTTTTAAAATCGAGTTTCTATATACAAAGTCTTTATTCTGTAAAACTTAAAATCACTTATGTCGACTTCTCTTTAGTAATACACCCAACTAGTGATACGCGATTGCGTGATGTTTTAGTCGATTGTCTCGATTGTTCAAACATCTCGAGCATCAAAAAATCGCGCATCACTACGCCGCAACTTGACTGCTCCGCTGTTACCTACTACGCCCATACTACCCGCTTACCGAACGCTGTTCCTGTTTATATTCATATTTCGGCAAAAAAGACATCAAAACAATACTATAAAACACATAATTACTCTGCTTCATATATGCTCAAAATTATTTTAAAGGCTAGATATGGCTTATAAAAAACTAATCAGGTTATTATAGGAAAAATATTTTATCATCTTGAAGCCCAGGGCTACGATCGCAATGATAACATCAGCGTGTCACTCGCACGATAGTGTAGGTATACGGAACCTTATTTTTATATTTGTTACAATCCAGCACTCAGAGAGCTTAGGCCTATATTATAAATATTTTATGTACAAAATGATTTTGTTTTAGGCTTTTAAAATGTATTTCCATAACCTTTCAGCAAAATACGTGACTTCCGTGATCCCTTACTAAAATCTGCAACTTTTCCGTGACCAGTAGACACCCTGGCTTTGCATGGTTTGGATGTGAAAGGGGTTCGAAGAATTTATGACAGGCTGGAGTAAAAATAGCAAACCCCTTACTAACGGAAGCCAACAACAAAGGGGAATGGAGCTGTGCCTACCTGAAGCCCATCAGTTAGCGGCAATCTCTTTACGCAGTTAATGTTAAGTAGTTTCAATGTGTAATTTATGTGTTCATATATAGTACATGTGCGTTTATTTATTCCCTGTTTAAACCATTTTAAAGGAAGACGTCGATAATCCGGCATCACCGGATCCCCGAGCGTGCCGGATTATCGAGGTCTTACTGTATTAATTATTGGCATCAACAAAAAATCTAAAGTATAGCCTAATTATGAAAAATTAAAATATAACTCCATCATTGAGTAGTGATCATGTAAATCTATACTAATATTATAAAGAGGTAAAATTTGTTTTTTTGTTTGTATGTAGGGGGTAATCTCTTTAACTACTAAACCGATTGAAAAAATAGTTTTATCCCTGAGTAACATAGGCTATAATTCATTTCAATAATTTTTTTTCATTTCAATATTTGTAAATTTAGTCGGAAAAAATTCTTAGGTTTAGGCCTAAACTGATAAATCAACACATGTATTTACATTTATTACCATGGCAACCAATTGAATAAAATAACAGATAACAGCTGTTTGCTGTAATATTTCCATTAATAGCTAATTTCAAACTTTGTATTTCTAACTTTTAGGTTATTTTTTTATTCAAGTGTAGACCTGAGCCTTAATGGTTCTTTTAACCTTTATTATAACTGCTGTTATAAAATATACAAAATAATTTGATTTTATCATTTAACATTATTTACCGTCTTAGCTTTGGGGTTATTATTAATTATAAACCTTTATTATAAAGAAAATATAACATGATTATGTGCATAGAAGGTTCCAACGGGGTTGGCGTGCGGAGCACGCAGGGGTTTCCCCTAGTTTCTAATATAATAAAAAACTATCACTAGTGATAATATTTATTATAAAATATTTTATTTTATACTTCCCCTTATTATTATTTTTAATAAATTATATAGTTTTAAATACAACTTTGTAAAACTAAGTATCCTTTTTCTAGTAAACTAACGTTCAAATAGTAAACAAAAATGTATTAATAATAAACCAGCTTTTCTACAGTTTACAATGCTTCCAGATACAATAAACATACACAAAACTACAACATTTGACTTAATTTATATATATGAAACAAAATTAAGGCTGATGGTAGCATTTAAATTTGATTTACAAATAATGTTGAATTTGTTATACTTTATGCATCTCTGAATTTGTTATATAACAAGGTGTGTTTTTTTAAATGTTACTTTTATTTACATTTTGTTAAAACCTAACCTCACAAAATCCAGACTCTCTGAGAAAAATTGTACTTCTTATTAAAATGAAATAAGCAAATTATTGTGTAAATAGTAAAAGGGTAAACATTTTAAAGTAAAATATATGTATTCAAAATTACAGCAACCATAGTATGTAGTTAAGGTTAAATTCCAACTTTTGTCAACACAACTAATTTAAATTATTTCTTCAAAGTTTGTACATACAGATCAAATAAGGCAGAATACTCTAAATTATATAATTCATTAGGCCCACACACCTATTTTTCTTCACTTAAACTTGAAATAAACCAACTAGAGTAACTTCACTGGTTCACTGAATACAACAACTCTGTGGACTGGTTTGTGGTTTGGCAGCATGCAGCATGGATGACTGAGGTTAGGTTACATAAGAAACAGACAATGGCTTACATAACACTAATACAAGTAGTGGAAGGATTGGATAGCAGAAAGTGGAGAGGGATCATGCACTAGCAGCAATATTTTATCTACTCTTCTTTTTTGTTTAATTTATCTCCTATTTGCTTAGGACTAGTTGTAAATATATACAATTTGATATTTATTTATTAATAATTCATTAAATTTCAGTGTAGGCCTACATGAATAAATAATGTAAACTATATTATGTAACTCTATGTGTAATGTACACTGAATCTGCAAGCAGTGAAACTTAATTTTGGTTTATTGAAATGAGAAGATTATTTAAAAACAGAAAAGTGCATCTCCAAGCAAAATATAAAAAAGTATTACCAATATGTTATCTGTAGTAAGATATAAGTATATATTATCTTATGTAAATAATTTTAGTCTTATTCCTATGGGAAAATCAAACAGTATAAATGTTAATTATTAATCTTATTCCTGTGGGAAAAATCAAACAGTATAAGTGTTAATTGATCTTGTTCTTGTGGGAAAATCAAGCAATATAAGTGTGAATTCATTTCAATCCTGTAGAAAAAAATTAACAGTATAAGTTGGAAAAATCAAACGGTAAAAGTGTTCATTAATCTTATTAATGTGAGAAAAATCAAACAATATAAGTGTTACTTAATTTTATTCCTGGGATAAAAATCAAACTGTTTCTTAATCTTATTCCTGTTTAATAAATCAAATAACTAATACTGAACTAAAAAGTTTAAAAAAATAACTTAGGTAATATTAACCGATACTGTGTTTTCCTTAGATTCTTTAGGTGCGAAATTTTAGGTGTTCAAGTGAAACCAAGAACCTTAAACTAGAAGTAGTTCTGTGAACAGTAGACCACGCTCGTTGAAATAACAAATGTGGTTTTGAGCTTAGGTTAAAAATAGTGTGCCAGTAATGAAGTTTAGCCAGTGAATATAAGCGACTGGGCTCAAGGCACATCATTTTTGTAATCTGCATCAAATAACAAGAACATTAAGTCCAAACACAATATAATTGCAATGCTATTAAGTATTCACTTTGTTTTAAATTAAAAGACAGTTAAACAGAACAAGATATATTTTTAATATACTTAATAGCATCACAATTATATCGTGTTTGGTCTTAATGTTCTTGTTATTTGATGCAGAATACAAAAATAACGTTATTTTTACACTTTATGGCGAAATGAAAAAAATTGTACCGACTGTGCCTTGAGCCCAGTAGGTCACTCATGAATAAAACCTGGAGCGGCCGAGCAAGGGCTAATTAGGGGTAGGGAGACCTCACCGATCGTCCTAAGCTCTCAGCCACCACGAATATTTGCGCAAAGTATAGGTTAAAAATAGTGTGCCAGTAAGGAAGTAAGCAGAAGGTGTAGTCAGTGAAACATTATTTTGTAATTCCCACGATTCCGGGGTTTCTAGTTTTCATTTTTTTTTCTTTTCTTGAGCTTTAACTGCTAAAGATTTTTTTTATGGAGCATTGTGTTTTATTTAGGTTAACAATGTGTAAGGTAGCTAAAAATATCGCGTTATTAAATAGGCTACATTCATTCCAGAAATGTATTTAATTGTTCATGTTATCTTGGTAAATGACAACCTTTGTCTAGTTGGCCATTCTTCAAAACGTATTTTCTGGAAACAATCGCAAACAAGAACTGAAAGGTTAATACAAGGTTGAAGTTTTATAGATGGGCATTTGAGTTTCTGTGCACTGATTTGTAAATAATTACCAGATGTAACTCTTTTTTGTTCTACATTTTGTTTATTTGATTCGTATGTTACATTTTACATATATATTTAAATATCTCAATTCCTAAATTAGATTCAACAGTAGTGCGTGTTAGTTCAACTCAGCTCTTATCAGTTAAGGTAATATATTACGTTAACCATGACAAACATTTACAAAAGTAAAACAATATATATTAGTTAGAGTCAGCTGTCATTCCCTTTTTTACTAAACACAAAATATTTACTCAAGTTTTTAAATTGAGTAGATTCGTTCTGTATCCACGATGGTATTATATGTCATGTAAGTATATTAACCCATCTTTTGTACTATTCAGTTAAGTTAAATAAAATGTATATGTAGGTTTAACTGCTTTCTTTGCTTTAAGGCACGGGTGGTTTGTCTTTACAATATGCCAGTTTGAATAATGAAGATGGAGGGGAATACCAGATGAAAAATAGCCAACTTTGAAGTATCGAATCATAGCGTTTGACGCCTTGCCAACCGAGATAGAGTTGGTCCTAAAACTGGACAAAACATTAGTAAATTGCAATGTTATATAATCGCCTACAAATATTTTGTGTTTACAGATCAAGGCAACACAACCAAATTGATCTGCTTCTAGAAAGGCATTATTGTAAATAAATTATAATTATTCTGATAATCATACACAAACAATTTTTTTTTAATAAATAAAATTTCCTACCATTTGTATATATTGAAATTTATATAGGGTTAAATTTGTTAGCTTTAAGACATCATTGAATTTTAATACTTTTCTCGTATGCATTTAAAAGTAGGCATGTAGATAGCATGTAAAAATAATATTACATTATTTTTTTAAATTTTTTTCTGAAAAAAATTATATGTAATACTTTATGATTATTTACAGTTTTGTATTTTCTATAATTAAAAGAAACTGCAAAATCACAATTTATGTGTTGGCACCACTGAAAAAACAGCCAGCAGTTCCAGAATCAATACTAAATAATAGGCCTAAATTGAACTTTAGTTTTAATTCATGTCTTTGAAAATAATTATTTAATATTATCGACAGTAAAACACTAATTATGCCACTACGTTTAAGGTAATTAGGACAATTATAATACATTACTTCAATTAAAATTGCCTGTAAAGCTACATATGTCTTAAGAAAGTTATAAACTATAGAGTAATTCTAATTTCTCATCCTCTAAATAATTTGCGATAGTGTAGTGCACATCCAACCTGTGTGTAGTGCACATTCGAACATAACCTATAATCTACTGGATGCATGTAAACAAAATGATGATATTGAAGGATTGATTTTGAATAGGAAATTGTTAATCGTTCAGCAACATTTAGAAAATATTAAAAATGGTTTAAATGTTACTTGTGCAGTTGAATGTGAACTCATGGATCACATTATTCTAAGTGTTCAGTATCGCAATCGTTTTGTTTCTGCTTTATTTAATATTGACTTTGCCAGTTCGAACAGAATTATTATCAAAACATCCCCTGTTATATATTTACCAGGCATTGATTACTGGTATGCTGGGTTTTTGATAGTTCATAAAAAAGATCAGCTGTTTGTGATTATTGTAAAACATTTGGATTAAAAAGAGATATCAGTGTTCAATGTAAGATGTTTATTTCTTTAATATTTAAAAAAATTTTAGTTACATATTTGGTAATAATATTTAAGTTAGTTCATACACAACAATTTGGCGACGAAGGTAAATTGTTTATACAATGACAGTTTTGATTGTTTTTAATATGGACAACTTTCAATAACATCGGAAATTAAAGTCTCTCTCTCTCTCTCTCTCGGTGACCGATGTGCTTTGATGCTGCTGTTGTGACAATGTAGCGAGATTACGACCAATAGAAGAAGTAACTTTTAAAACTTTAGTGTTTCTTTCTCATTGTTGGCAGCGAGGCTTAGGAGTATGGGGACTCTTTTGTGGCGGGGGTTTTACACTTGTTCCTGGTGGGACATCACAAGTCTGTCGAGGCATCTCAAATGTTTGTTTCTATGTAATCTCGGGTCTTGTCAGCGGATTTTGCTACTGAACTTATAGTCATGGATAATGCTGGGGAACAGTCGCCCAAACTCAATAATTGATTACGTATGGAACTGTAAAAAAAGAAAGAAAAACACTCGAATTAGGAATATATTTGTCTCTGTGAGATGAATCATTTGTTTCTTTGTAATAAAAATATATATAATAAGACCTTGCAAAATAAAAACAGTTTCTCACCTAGCTACACTGCTAATGGTATCCTCCACAAACTTTTCGTACTCTCGCGACATGGTTTCACACTCACTGCTCACTCTATACTAATGTGTTACTGCATTACACCGCTAATAAAGCCTGTGGTTGCATGCTTTCCCGTAACCACAATAGGCTTCACAACTGTTTTATCACCAAGATCATCTAAGTAATCTAACTTAACCACAGATGACAATGCCATCTTGATCCGACTTTCGACGATAATATGAAGTAAAATAAATAAATTATCTCTCTCTCTCTCTCTCACACACACACACACCCAATTAATTATCTCAGCACTACTTTAAAACTATGTTATGTAAAATCAAAAATTTTGAAGCTCATAGTATGTTGAGTGCTCTTTACACTGCGCTTTCTCAGCAAATCTTTTACACAATTAATTATACCACTATTATTACACTAGGCAAGTACGAAAATGATGCACTAAATACAATTTATCAGTACAATTTATTAAATTCCTCTCTCAGTACAACTACAACAATATTATTTATACAGGGTTAGTTAAAAGTCTGGAGACACCCCCTGAACTCTCCACCGAGCATTGATAGAAAATCCAAACCCGAGGGTTGTTTATAGGTCATAAAAGCACACTTCCCCATGCATAGGGCAACGTTGCCCCCCAACTCAAAATCGGAATTTTTGGGGCTACTTAATATTTTTAAATGTAAACCCCTAGTGTGTGACCCCTCATTTTGTAGATCTTGATAAAAGAAAACCAACAGCGCAAACTAGAGGTCTCTATCTCATCCCTATCAAAAACGCTGGGCGATAAACTGGAAAGAGAATTAACAAATGGAATTGTATTACTGTAATGAAACAAAAACCTCTGGCTACAATTTTATTTCTAAGCAGTTACTTACAAAGATAACTTGTCACAGGAGATGCTCAAATTGATGGCCCTCAGCGGTTTGACAATGTGCCAATGCGGTGTAGAAATGTGAAACTGCTTGCTGCAATTTATCTTGAGGAATTTGTTGGATTTCTTGCTGGATTCGATTTCTGAGATCATCAAGATTTTGAGGTTTAGTTTTGTAAACTCTATCTTTTACATAGACCCACAGGAAGTAATCCAGTGGCGACAGGTCACTCAATAGATCCACGTCTACCAATCCAATGATTTGGGAAAACGTTATCTAAGTACTGGCAAACTTGCAAGCCGTAATGCGGAGGAGCTCCGTCTTGTTGGAACCAAATTTGTTCGAAATTATTTACCGGTGCCTGGATAGCTGGAACAATTTGTTGTTGGAGCATAGCTAAGTATACCTCAGCATTAAGGTTTCCATTAATACAGAACGGCCCAATAACTTGTCCTCCCATCATTCCTAGCCATACGTTGATTTTTTGAGGATGTTGTGTATGTTGTTCTTGAACCCAGAAAGGGTTGGTATCATTCCACCAACGAGAGTTATGTCGATTAACTTCTCCATTCAGCATGAAAGTAGCTTCATCACTGAATAGAATATCATTTAGTGTAATTGTTCCGTTATCAATATTTCTCATCATGTCGTCACAAAACTCTACTCTGAGATCGAAGTCATCTTCGTTCAACTCATGAACAAGATGAATTTTATAGGGTTTGAACTTATGCTGATGTAAAACCTTACACACTGATGATTGAGAAATCCCTAATTGTGTAGACAAGGAGTTAGTTGACGCATGTGGGTTTTCAACAATAGACTGCAAAACTTCCAAACACTGCTCCTCGGTTGTTGCTGATTTTGGTCTTCCTGACCTAAGACGATTCTTAACAGAGCCTGTTTCTTCAAACTGTTTTATTGTTGTTTCAACAGCAGATCTTGTTATAGGGTTTCGTTCAGGAAATGAGTCATTGAATAAATGTGTCACTCCATTCTAAGATCGTATTCGGTCGCCGTAACCTCGCATCATTAACACTGTAATCCGTTCACTTTCAGTTAACTCCATAGTAAAGTTGTTCAGAAAATAGAAGTTACTCTGGTCAGTACTGATAAGAGACTGATAAGGATACGGACAATTGTTAACCTCTGAAGACTTGATGGGGGCCAAACCTTGACAAGACTGGACTGTTCTGAGGACTTTGTTTCTACTAATCAGATTATCTTTTGGGAATTCCCAATAGTCGTCACAGTACGATGCCATTTGATTTTCCTTGTAGTTTATCTCCCAGCGTTTTTGATAGGGATGAGATAGAGACCTCTAGTTTGCGCTGTTGCTTTTCTTTTATCAAGATCTACAAAATGAGGGGTCACACACTAGGGGTTTACATTTACAAATATTGAGTAGCCCCAAAAATTCCGATAAACATTGCCCTATGCATGGGGAAGTGTGCTTTTATGACCTATAAACAACCCCTGGGTTTGGATTTTCTATCAATGCTCGGTGGAGAGTTAAGGGGGTCTCCAGACTTTTAACTAACCCAGTATAAATACAATGACAATTAATCCAAAATATTACATTGTCTTCTTATTTTTACCATTTTAACCCACTATTTTTAGTTCGACCGTTTTGCCGACGATGGCAGTAACTACTAGTTTTTTCCCTACAAGCTCGTGCAGTTCCGCAGAAGAAAATACGTTGATATAGCGACTTGGTAGAAAGATTGATCGCACTTTGTCTTTATTAAATTGTATATCACAAAGAATATTCGGGCCGTATTTGGTCATAATAGGAATAATTTTAAATATCAAATATCGATGATTAAGTTTCAGCGAATTTATCGGGACACTTTCACTTAATTTGATTGAATTAAATCGATGCATAATAGAAGCCATAATACTTATTATAAAATTGTACAATCACAACAGTACAGGTAGAGAGCACTATCACACGCCGATAGCTGTAGTAGTAATGATCAATTGTTCAGAAATGCTTCCTTATATACAGAGAGAGAGGGGATAATGATCCAACCAGAATAGTTAGACTGTATGTAATAATAATTGCATCCTGTCTCGACCGGACGTGTTAAGAAATGCCAATTAACACATCCTGCCTCGACCGGATGCAATAAGAAATGCATCCGGTCTAGTATTTGTATAAGGCAAATACATTCTTCCTCCAGCTCTGCTGATGTTCACAGCATTGTTCAACTGTTTTGGTAAGTTAATATATTGTTGTATCTCTCTCTCTCTCTCTCTCTTTCTATTAAATTACAGTAGTCAAATCGTTATGAATACTATCTCTCTCTCTTGCTGTGTTGTATAACAAATACTAATTGTAAGAGAAATTTAAAATTGTTATTCATATTTTGCATTTTATAAATATTGTTAATACCAATGTCTACTACAAACATTGTGTCAAATGTGGAGACTTATGTTAAAAAGTTTCGCCTTTACGGTACAAGCAGAACGTTCAAGTTTAACTCGCCGCCCAAAGGTGTTGATGAAATTTCATGGGTCAGACAAGGCTTACAAGACATTTTGGAGACTATGACTAAAGACACGACCGACAAAGACTATTTAGGTTTTAAACTGACAAGTTTAAATTTTAAAAACAAAGAATCTGGTTTAGTCTCTTTTAGGCCTGCTTCGGAAATTAACTCTGACGTTTTGTGGAAGATTTTCGGAGAAATAATTCAAAGTAACGCAGACTCTTGTATATTAATTTTCAAGGTGGAATGTACTAAGGTCAGTGTCCCTACGGGACGAGGTAAAGTTAGGCCTGGAATGTATAATTTTGAAGAAGAATTTTCAGGACATAATGGAATCGTAGTATTTAAAAATACGGATTCCCTTTGCCTTCTTCGCAAACTGATTGTAGCAAAGGGTCATTGCGAAAAAAATCCGCGATACAAAGTGATTAGAGACTCTAGAAAGAAAAAAAAATGTACAGACAGAAGAGGCTCGAAAACTCATGACGGAAACCAGAGTTGAAATTTCCAAAATGGGCGCAAGAATACGCGAATTGGAAAAATTTCAAAATTTTCTGACAAAACATAAAATCACCAACTACAATCATGGGTACAAAGGGCGTGAAATTTATTTCAAGGGTAGAAAATCCAAAGTACAATCTAAATTTAATTTTTAAAGACGGACACTTCAACGCAATAACTAGTGTTACCGCTGCCTTTGCAAGTGGCTATTTTTGTGAAACTTGTCACATTCCCTAAGATACTCGTGGGCATCATAGATGTTCGAGTAGCGCTTAAACGTTCTTCGTCATGCGAGTTGGAAAATGATGGGGTTTATTGCAAAAACTATAACCGCAAATTTAAAAATCTAATTGTTTTACGGCTCACTAAAAGGTATTTGCGAATCTATAAGAAAGTGCCCCGATTATGAAAAAATTATTTTACCTAAAAAACGTTCATCCAATCACATGTGTGAGAAAGTGTATTGCAAAATGTGCAGAGTATTTGGATTAGAGATAGTTTCTTGCATGTTTGGAGAAAAAGAAGCATAAAGTATTAAAAATATACCACTGTCAAATGACACAGTTTCACGGAGAATCATGGCAAGCAACACAAAAGAACAACTCGTTCAAGCAATACGAGAAAGTCCGTGGTTTGGAATACAAACTAACAAAACAACATATATCGCTGGGTTAGCCCAATTGATCGTTTTTGTGCGTGGAATACATGAGGATAAAGTATTTGAGGAGCTTTTATTTTGTAATCCACTAAATATTTCTACAAAAGGATGCCACATGTTCAAACTTTTGGATTCTTTTTTTTCCGAGAACCGACTTGATTGGAAAAACTGTGTGTCAGTGTCTATGGACGGTGCCAAGGCCATGAGCGGTCACATAATTCGACTGGTAGGTTGTATAAAAAAAGTGTCGCCTGAGTGTAACTTCACTCATAGTGTCCTTCACCGTGAGGCTTTGGCAGCCAAGCACCTTCCTGATGAATTAAAAGAAGTCCTGGACGAGGAGAGTGTAAACATTGTGAATTTTATCAAAACCAGGCCTCAAAAATCTCACGAGTTTAAGATACTTTGTCAAGATATGGGTAGTCTTCATGGGAACTTGGTATTACACACTGAAATTCGCTGGCTTTCACGTGGAAACATTATAACATTTTTGGTGTAATGTTATTAGTATAGTTTTTTTAGCATAATATTAATTAGTATATTGTTTTTGGGTGAGTGATGCCTCACTTTTGTTTTGATGTTAATCATTCTTTTTCTAGTTTGATTAGGACCAACCTATGTATGGGTATTCATGCCTCCTATCTGTTATTACCAAAGGAATTTGGTAATAAATAAATAAAATTACATTATTTACATAGGAGCAAAATCTTTACATTACAAATTGTAGGCATGTGGAAAAAAGAAAAATTAAAGGGAATAATTTATCCTAACAAAAAAATAACAACTTTACAATTACCTTTATGAAGATTCAGCAGCACCAGAGGTTTCCTGATAATCAGCACTTTCCTTGGCAAGGTAGTCTGCTTTGAGAAGTTCAACAAGTTCACCAACAGTCAGCGCTTGTTCTGGATTTACTTGGCTACGTAACCAATTTGTGGTTAAAGTAGCTGGTTCATCCAATGCCAAGTCCTGATCAGATACACAGCTAATGTCTCCAGTAATCAGTCTGCACATATAGGACTTGTGACTTTCTTCTAAAGAATTGATCAACTGCTTTTTCTCTGATTTTGTTGATCCAGGTCCGTTCTTAATTTTTGCCAATTTTTGTTCTAAACAAATAACGAACAATATTCCTTTTTTGGTGACAATATTTTACTCAACACAAATTGCTAGTTTCTAAATATCAAAATTACAATATAAAGTAAATTTCCTAACATCAGACGTGATAAAAAATATGTTGAATGAAGCCGTGGTGTTATAAGTACAGTAATAAAGTATATTTCTGAAAATTAAAAGTTAGACAATGTACTGAACTAATAATTGTTGCTAAACTATATCGGTTTGAAAAAATTTCTTACATTGTTTTTCTAAAAAAGTTAAATACCACTTCCTTGAAGCCAAATTAAGCCCACGAGTCGTGGCGCAGTGTTGCTCTACGTAGCGTAGTGCTACATCAAATTCAGTTGCGGCATCTGAGTGGGAATACCTTCTGCTTCCTATTACCGTCTGCTTCACCTTCACTCTCGTCTGAGACGTTAACAGGTTCTTGCAAAACCATTTCAACAATCTGCTGATTGTCTAAAATCTCATGGTCATGATCGTCAGCTCCCAACCACTCTTCCATATCATTTTCATTTGGTAACCCAGCTGTTTGACAAAATCTTGTACTTCAGGAAAAAAGTGGACATCAAACCATTTCTTAAAAAGTTGTGTGGTCATCCAAGCTTTGTTAGAGTTTCTTTAGGAAACAGGTAAAGAATTCATATTTAAGTTCTTAAATGCCCTTGGTTTTGTTGACTTACCAATGACCATAAGAGGGAGTTTATGATTTCCCACGGCATTGCTGCAGACTAAAACTGTTAAGCTTTCTTTGCTTATTTTAAAACCTGGTACATTTTTTTATTCTTTAGCAACCAGACTTTTGCTTGGCAATGCCTTAAAGTTAAAGCCCGTCTCATCAGCATTATATATTTGCTGCGGTGAATAGTTTCCAGCTGCAATGGAGTCAGCAAATAAAGTTAAATATTTGGCTGCACCAGCCTTATCAGCCCCAGTAATAGCTACCCATGACGCTTCTTAAAACAATGAAGCCTGCCTGTGAGGGCAACGAAAGACTCGTCTCCGTTCATTAATTTATGTAATTGCATAGATTTTTCTTTAATTAGGGATCCACTAATTGGAGTACCTTTTTCTCTTTCTTGAGAAAACCAAACAGAGCGCTGTCAAGCTTGTCTAGTGGAGTAGTTTTCGCAGTTTGGCAGGATTCGGTACACTTACTTGTTGTTGTAATACAAAAATGTTCTATTTTTGAACAATTTTTTTTTCCAGTCGGTGATTGTAGAATACCCCACTTCAAACTCAACTGCCAATTTCAACCCACTTTCACCGTTGTCTAATCATTTTAAAACTTAAGTTTGTCTTTTAATGTGCACAAAGTATATTTCCGTTTCAAAGCCATTTCACTACACTCACAGAATAAAATAAGGATACAGTACCGTACAGTATAATAAAGAAAAAACACAATACACAGTACAGGACAAATAAAGTACAGTAGGACAAAGTATAAAAAACAACAAGTGTTTATGCTAATGCTAAACAGTCATGACGCTGTAGCTGTCTGTGAAAAAGGGTGTGTCTACTGAATTCCCCTCCTCCACCCAGCCGCACTTCTCCAACTGTCGAGCCCTGTGATGTATTTTTAGAACAACCTGCACGCTACTGTACTGCAGGCCTGCAGAATATGTCCGAACGCCCGAACGAGGTTCGGGGGAAATTGGGACTGAGCTGGGGAAATTTTGGCCGGGGAAAAATCCAACAAAAATAAGGAAAATATAATTATTTTGGGGGAAAATAGATAAGAAATTAATGGGAACAAAGGTCAGCTTAATCGGTTTGTATGATACATATTCAAACACAACAACACACACGAACTAAGTGTGTTGTCTGCTCTCTGTTGCAAGTCGGACAGGGTTCCTATTTAATTTTCACCGCACACAATATCGTACGGTGGAGCCGCGATACGACATTAATTTTCACCGCACAAAATATCGTACGGTGTAGCCGCGATACGACATTAATCTTCACCGCACAAAATATCGTACGGCCGAGCCGCCGATACGATATTTTTGTGCCGGTTGATGAATGGCAGTTTCCTGATTCTTGACGGACATTCAAAATACATTCGTTGGGTATTAAAAAATTATTATTATGATACCGATATGCAAATTTTGATTAGTTTCATACAAACGATATTATTCAAGCGATTAGAATTAAATCATATTAAACCAAATTATACGATACTGTAAAGGTATTACCGAAATTCGAAATCAGTCTTTATCAGTAAAATGCGTATAATGTGACGTGCGTACTCATTTTTTATTACTTCGGCTTGCATTAAAATGCCGAAGTATTGAAATGATGCGATGATTTTTGTGTGTCTGTTTTCCTGTATACACGGCACGGTATAAACACTCACAGACGTCGTAGAAAACTTCTGTTTGTACCAAAATCTTCGTAATATTATTGCGGAGAGTTGAAAAGCTTTTGAGCTTTCTAGCGTGAGGCGGAGCGCGACAGGGTCACATTTTTGGGTCAACATTTTGAAAATAGTGGGTCAAAATTATAAAAATACAGTGTGGGGCCTGTGGGGCTATCGTTTTATATGTTTTTGGGTATAAAAAAAAAGATTAAAGAAAGTTAAAAAGTCGTCGGAGTCACGTTTTTAGATCAACATTTTGAAAATTCGTTTTATATGTTTTTGGGTACGGGAAAACGATGTTGACAGTTAAAAAGTCGAAGCGCGTCGGGGTCTCGTTTTTGGTTCAAAATTTTGAAAATAGTGTGTGAAGTAATGTTTTATATGTTTTTGGATACGGGAAAACCGATTTTGACAGTTAAAAAGTCGTAGCACGTCGGGA
>JAGFPH010002793.1:94635-111680 GCA_018207615.1 Philaenus spumarius
AAACCGATTTTGACAGTTAAAAAGTCGTAGCACGTCGGGATCACGTTATTGGATCAACATTTTGAAAATTCAGTGTGGGGTATCATTTTATATGTTTTTTTGTACGGGAAAACCGATGTTCGACATTTAAAAAGTCGTAGCGCGTCGGGATCACGTTTTTGGATCTCTCCAAAAAAGTGATTATCTTTTATAAAACATTTTGGACTTGTACTAAAAGGTAAAAATGTATCTAACATTTTATAAAAGGTAAAATGCCAACCTCTTAAATTTTATAAAAGAAATGTTATAAAAGAAATATATTATAAAAGATGGCCCATTACACTATCAAAGATCTTTTTCAAAGAACTTTTATAAAACATATTTAAAAAAATAATTATACAGTGTTGAAATACGGGCCTTAGGCCTACTTTTAAACATAATAAAATAGTAATAATCAAGTTTTATTTTTTTTTGTTTTTTTTTTTTTGTTTTTTTTAACCTTTTGGGACCATCTAAAGATATTTCACTGTAGATATTTAATTTCACCGTAGTTAATTAAGTAAAAATAATGCTATTATTATTTTTTTGAAGATTTACATTGGAATTTATAATGAATATAATAAAAACTATTAACCCATTCACTTAAAGTTGTTTTAATACCTGATCGGGCTAAAAAAACCATTTTCCTGGGTGTTTTCACACAGTTTACTATATTTTTATTTCTAAACAGAATTTTGTATAAAATGTTATTTTTCTAATCAGAATTGACTGTAAGTTAAAAAAAACATTATATTAAGACACAAATTTATTATTAAATGACATTTTTTGACTAACTAATGCAAGGTTGTTTACTAAAAATTTATTTTTGATTTTTTACTGGTTTTTTTTAGTAAATATATATATATATATATATATATTACCTTAGTAAAATTATGCAAAACAGCCCCAGCCTGAGACCAGATATCTAGTCATATCCCGTCAGCTTGGAAGCGAGCCAACCACCGTTTGCTTTACTTCCGCCCTCCTACTCTCAAACCACAGATATGATTAGATATCTGGTCTCCCTAGCCTAGATTCGAACTCAGCATCTCTTGATCAGAAAGACGCCTCGTTATCCACTAGTCTACGGCTTCATGAAAGAAAACTGACAAATTAACAAAACTTCAGTTACTTTACTATCGGTATAAATATTCCGTGTAAAGTAAAAGATAGTTTATTAGCACCATCTAGGAGCGGTTATAACAAAAATGTACCTTCATCAGCGCTATCTAGGAGTGGTTATATGAAGCTTGCTTGGTTGCTCTTAAGTTTGAATCTGTATGATTTGTATGTGTGAGAAGTTTATAATAATAACTTAGATCAGTTCTTATTAAGTAACATAATTAATTTAGATCAATGTGCTACACTTTTAATAAAAAATACTAACAAATGAAGACTATGGCAGGCCATGGAAGATAAAAATATAACCAGAAGAAAGCCTGAAACTTACACAACAAGATTCATATGCGATCTTTTGTATTTCTTAGGAACTAACTCGGATAATACAGGTTTTATTGGTGGACGGCGATTCGCCGTCATTTCACATAATGGCAACAGGGAGCGCGACGGCGAATCGCCGTCGTTATAAGCGAATGGGTTAAAACATAAGGTCAATAAATATGTTGAAATAGATAAACAAACTGGGTTAATGTCTGGCGAATCTGTAGCGAATAGCGATCAATTTTGGGGAAATTTTTAGTGAAAAAAAGTGTGTTCTGGGGAAATTTTGTGTGCTAAAACATTTTCTGCACCCCTGCTGTACTGTACTAGACAGTGTTTCGTTCTCACCCATTTTTATCCCGAGATTTGGTTATGTTTAGACAGACCTTACAAAATAAATTGTATAGGCTAATCACACGTAATATGTATTATTTGTATAATTCCTTGTTATTATGTCATTAAAGTTTATTTTAAGAATGATTTCGCCTAATCCGAAAATTCATAAATCCGAAAAGAGCTTGGTCCCAATCATTTCCAATTATTAGTACTCCCACACTCCCACTGTATTTCCGAACTTTCCTTCGTAACTTCTACCACACTATCCTACTGAATACGTGTATTGCCAACCCCTTCTGAACCCTTACAGATAGAACCTCTATCAGGTTTCCTAAACCATCTTAAGCCCAACATCCCCCTTCCACCACAACTCATCAATCAATCACTGTCCTGCAGTTTTTGTGATGAATACAATTATGTACCAATATGGTGAACTTAAAATGGAATTTGTTTTAAATACAAGTAATACACGCTGCAAAAGTATTAGTTTGCCGAGACACTTGCTTACAATTGGTCAAAGAAGTTATACCTATTGTGCTATTAGGTATTATGCTATGTAACACTCACGTCCATGTCACAGAGAAAATAATAAAGTAAGAAATGAGTCAGCTGTTTCCTATAGTGACTAAAGGAACAGAGATTTGGTCTAAATGAATAAATGACGCAATACATAGATAATACTAATCATTTAATTTTTTCATATAATTACATTTCTTAATGACGCAAAATAATTACAGTAGAATCATTTTTTCTTTAATAAACAAATAATAAAATGTAAAAGCAGACTGTAAAAGTAGGTAATGTAAAAGCAGACTTAAAAAGTATATATTAAAATATAAGCGTGTGTAAAGGGTGGAGTTGTTCAGAAACTTTATTTCAACGAGTGGTGCGTTATAAGCAAATAATATGAAGCGGTATTTAAGACTATAAACAGTTCGATAAATAAATAAATAATAATAAAAAATAAAAGGAATATAACAACAGTACATGGCACAATGTAATATGAATTAAAAAACTTAATATGATAGTATGTACAGTGATCATGGAAGCAATTGGAAGAGAGAGAGGGGATCAATCTATGTATGTGAAAGAACACAGATGTCACAAGAATTGGAACGTTGTGAGACGTATTGGTTCTTCCTTGGGACGAATCGGAACGTTTTTGTAGCAGGGTCTTCTATCAAAATGGCGTAACGTGCTGTGCATATAACTGGACAGAGGTGGTGAAAAGTTCGTCGTAAAATGTTGTATTTTCTTTAAAATCGCAACAAATGTTGCATTAAAATGAAGTAGAAGTGCTTGAAAGTTGGTGAGAACTTAGAAAGTAAAATCTATTGTGTACTTTTCTTGGAAAGTGAAATAATAAAAAGCCGCCATGTGACCGGACTAACGCTATGGAAATAAGCTAGCTAAATCAAATAGAGTCAGTGCAAAACAAAGTTAAATTACAAAAACAACTGGTATCGTGAGTAAATATGGCCATTAGTTTTAACTTTAGAGGTCTGCATTATAGAGTTTTACAATTTTTTGAGAAATAACTTAGCTTCAATTTTCTTAGTTATTGCGTCATACGATAGGTGAACTAGGGCCTAATTGTAACTTGTACATATTTGTATATAAATGATTTGTTGTTTGTTTTTTGTAATCTTGATGTATTTCATTGTAAATCAGCATTCTTTAATTATGTCAGAGTAAACGAATAGTTGCTGCCGCAATGCCTTGAATTTCTTTCTGTAGCCACGAATATCCATTTAGTCACTACTTTAATTAGCCAGGTTCTCACCCCTAAGAAGATAGAATTAATTAATAAATATTTTCAGTGATTAGTAATTATAATTAAGTATGTGCAAACAGAGCATAGGTGGGGTTATATGTGGATTATCGCAAATTATCATGATTATTTTTTTATTGTTAAGATTATGCTATGGGAGTCAAGTGAAGGTGATTTTTAAGGTGAATTCAAGTAAGGTGTATGTAGGTAAGGTGAGTCATAGTAAGGTGAATTGAAGTATGGTGAAATATTTAATATTGTTCTACGTTGAAGTTGGAAGAAAGAGGTTATGGAGAGTTAAGGTGGGCGATGATGATTATTGAAGTGAGGCAATAGGCCTAGGAGGTGTATAAGCAATTTTTAAGTAGTACATGAGCGACGATTTTTGTTTTTTAAGGTAAATAGGTAAAGGAGGTGTTGAAGAGATACTAATGGTTATTAGATAATCCACATATAGCATTTTTATTTTGGTTTAAAACATATTTTTTTTTATTTTGAACTTTTTATCGAACCCCATTTTTTTTTAACACAGTATAACTAACATTTTATTTTATCTTTTGCAACGCATTCCGTTACAGCTATACCTATTTTCAACATCCCTCCAACCCCACCATGTCAAGAGTTTGTAATGAACACATGGCTTATAATACATAAAATTAAAACTCTTAATAAACCATGAATTTCTGTGGCAACAAAATAAATTTTGGGATTTAGTTTTCTAAGGTTTCCCTTTATGGTGAATAACTGTCACGAGATCAGATTTTGTACATATCTCTTTTCGTCTTTTAAATTGATAAGTTTTCAAAAAATCACCCTGTATAAATAAGATTGTGTAACAAAAATGATATAAAGCGTAAACCTAAACATGGAGCAACCAACCACTACCGGCAATACGTTGTAAAACACAAGTAAATCAATCGAAAGCTTAAATGTAGAGGTATCTACCGCTACTGCCGTACCTTGGTAATACAATAGGGTAATAATACTCTACTATTACTGGGTCAACTTCAAATTTTATGATATTTTAGTTTTAGAATATATTGAACAAGAACTAACTTAAAAACAAAAAAGTAAAGGACAGAAATCTTTAATAAACTTACATTAAAAGTCGTCTGGATCAGTTTCTATATCAGAGTAGGAGAGACTGGGGCAGATTTGAACACGAAGCACATTTGAACAGGGATAAAATATATAGTGTACGTAAATTTTTTTTTTTTTCCTTTTTGTATAGAAGTTGGTACTATCTGCTGTAGATGCATCAAGCATTTCCCTCTATTTTTATTATTCGATTAAAAGGAAAAACACTTAGAAGCTAACAAACCTAAAATTGTTTACTGATTTGATTTTCTCCTATTATTTTTATAGTGTGTGTTTTTTATTAATTATCTTCACAAGTATTGAAAGAGGAAAGTCTTGGCTTTATTTTCATAAATTAGTTCTTATATTTTGTGGTATTTTAGTGTATAAAAATGTTACATTTAACAAAAATGTTATATTGGGGCATATTTGAACAGAAGACCAGGGTTACATTTGAACATGATAAATATTAAATTTAAACAGTTTTAAATACCTGTAAATATTTAAATTATTAAGAATTAAAAAATTGTGACTTCTTACACAATTATGTTACTATTTAGGCTGTATGATACGTACATTTTTTTCATAATAGGTATAGTTTAAAAACACTAAAATAAATCTTTTTTCCTATTCCGGTCCACTATGGTGAGGAATTATGTTAAAAAAAGAAAAAGATCCCAGTTTCAATGAACAAGATATGGAAGCTGCAATAAAGGCTGTAAGAGAACAAGGTATTTCTATAAGAAAAGCGGCGAGCCATTACGGTATGTCTCATACTGCTTTATTCTACCGTTTAAAAAAAATAAAGGAAAGTGGGGTTATGCCTAACGAAGAAAGTTTAAAATATAATTTCCAGTCAAAGTAGAGTATGCAATAAACTGTTACGGACTAACTAATAATAAGAAAATAATTAAAAAGCTGGTGAGGATTGGCTTTAAGGTTTTATGAAACGTCTCAGTAACATTTCTATTCGCAAGCCAGAGAATACGTCTCTTTCACGTGCAACTTCTTTTAATAAAACCAATGTTGGAATGTTTTTTGATAACTATGAAAAGAGCATTAAAATTTAAATCTTTCAGTCCATTTCAGATTTTCAATTTGGATGAAACTGGAGTTGCAACAGTAATCCAAGGACCAAATGTTTTGGCTGAAAAAGGTATTAAACAGGTCGGTCAGGCTGTGTCTGCAAAAAGAGGTTGGTCAATTACTCTGTGTTTGATTGTCTGCTGAAAATGCTTTGCCTCTGGTCTTTATATTTCCTCGGGCTAGAGTGAATGCTAGTATGGTAGTGAATGCACCCCCTAGGAGTAAGTTTTTAGCTAACAGCCCTCAAAGCCACTGGATGACACAAATTTTATTCATAGAGGTATTGAAACATGTTAAATTGCAAACAAACTGCAGCAAGGTAATATCCTAATCGTTATGAATAATCATGAGAGTCATTGTTCTTTAGAAGCTGTAGAATTTGCTTGAGAGAATGGAATGGTATTTGTTACATTTCCACCTCACTGTTCGCATAGGCTCCAGCCTCTAGACGTTGGAGTTCTAGGCCCTTTTAAAGGTACAGTAGAGCGTCGAAAATCCGAACTAATTGGGACCGAGGGGGTTCGGATTTTCAATTTGTTCGGATTTTTGAAAATAACCAAGAAAATGCTATTTAGGCTAAAATATATGCCCTTTAATCGATTAAAGTGGTTAAACAGTACAAGCAGAAAGTAAGACTACTTACATATTATGATTTAGAAGAACCTTCACGTCATGATTACGCTTGGAACTCTCAATTACAGTACAGTATGTACTGTACATGTTTAAAAATTGACTTGTACATTATAGTTAACACAAACGAAAAATAAAAAAATTACTACTGTATACAGTACACTACTGTATGTAAAACACACTGTTATAATGATTACACAAAGAGAAATGAATGAACTTTCTGTATGAAAAAACTAAAAATGTACGAAAGACAGAGCAATGATATCTACTGTCCTGTAGACACTGACTGACTGAGGGTGGAAGTGATAACTGATAAAGAGATAGACTGAGTTAGTGGGGCGAGCTAGTGTAGACAAAAATAGACAAGCCAAGGTTATTACCCCACCCCGCCCCACTTTGTTCAACTCTGAGACAAACACGATGTTTGTTTACTGCTAGCGCTAAAGCAGCTTATTAGCGTGACAGTGAAAATACTGACAGCCAGTCTGCTGTGAGGGCGTGTGAGAGCAGGTAGTATTAAGAAGTGTTTAAAAAGAGATACTGTAATGTAATGTCAAACTGCAGTGAAGATTTTTGTGGAATTTTTAACGACGCAATTGAAATTTGCGAAATAAAATTTTTGCAGGGGCTGCCTCGGAATGCGTTCGGATTTTTGACGTTTCGGATTATTGACGTTCGGATTATCGACGCTCTACTGTAACATGAAAACAGCTCAAAATAATTGCTTAACTTATAATCCTGGCAAAACAATTTCTATAAAAACGCTTCCACAGTTGGTAAACCAAGCACTTAAAGCATCTTTTGCAAGGAAAAAAATAATAGCAGTTTTTGAAAAAACAGGAAAATGGCCATTAAATCGTCTTTAGTGATGAAGATTTTATGTGTGCAACAATAAGGGATAGACCAGAAGTAACAGATCGGTCTTTCCTCTTTCATAGTCTTGACAAACCTGGTCCTACTGGAATCATTGAAAATAGGTCTGCAGTAAGTTTACCATATTCACCATAAGATGTCCGCCCAAATCCTAAAGCAGCGCCCAGAATTGAAAAAGTGAAAGGTCGAAAAAAGGGACAATCTACTAGGTTAGAAGCAGAAAGAAAAGAGAGAAAAATGAATAAAAATAAATCCCAGCAATTGCCAAAAACTTTAGGCCTACAGAGAAAATTAAAGAAAATAAACCTCAACAAAATAGACCTAAAAAAAGAATAAAAAGGCAATTATTTGGAAATTATCTAATAGTGACGAAGTATTGTCAATTCATGATGAATCTGATCACATGGAAACATTTAATGACTTAGAAAACAATCTTGAAGACATTTCAGATGCATCTAATTTACAGTAATTGAAAGTCCAGTATTAAATGACTTTATTCTTGTTAATTTTAACACCAAAAAATCAAAAGTGCTGTTTGTGGGTCAAATTGAAGAGATATGCGATGAAGGTTTCAAAGTAAAGTTCATGAGAAGAAAAGACGAGACATGGAAATTTTTTTCCCCTCAAGAAGAGGATTTCAGTTTTATAGACACAGAAGTGATATCAGAATGAAACTTCCACCTCCAGATATCATTGGTGCTACAGCCAGATCTGTGTCTGTTTTGTCATTTTGTATTGACTTTTCTTCTTTTAAACATAAGATTATGTAATTATGTAGATCCAAAACAGTTTTAGGTTAAGAAGACAAGTATGGTTATTTTTGTTTTATATTCAATAATTATGTTTGTTGTCTCAAAATTATGCAATTCATTACAGTCCTTACGTATTTTAAAAGAGTTCAAATGTGCCCCCAGACGTGTTAAAAGCTACCGCGGTATCGGCTCACATTTCAACATTTGTAGCATTTTTCAAAAATGGAATTTTTGATAACAATTTATTACTAATTTTTGTTATTTTTACCTTTACTTTATTGTTGAAATATGTCTAAAGATACAGCAATGAAAAAAAAATCAGTTTTTACTTTCAAAACTATTAAGCTTAGTTTTAATTAAATTAAATACTTTTTGTTCAAATGTGCCCCAGTCTCCCCTACTATGTAGCTGAAGTGGCCAATTCGTCTCTCTGGTGTTTTACCGTCTTAAACCTCATTGATAGCAAGAAAAAGATAATGTAGGCTAGCTGTAGCCTTGCCTTGTAGTCCAACAATAATAATTCACAATAATTAATATACTACCTTATATAATATATGTATACAAATTGGAAACATACTGTGACTAAAGACTACAAGTTAGAAATTCAGGCTGTATTTTTTTTTATTTTTTATTCTTATTGCGTATGTATATATTGAACAAGAACTAACCATAACACTCAGAAACTAATTAATTATCGTATTACTACAAACTTAAAAAAGAAACGGATTCACTTTAGTACAAGACACTATTATATATAGGACTAAAACTGTTGGGAAACAAGTCTCAAAGTAGGCTAGATAAAAGGGGCATGGACTTTGAACTTTATTATATATTATATACTAGCTGCCCGATCCAGCTTTGCACGGATAGACAAATCAAAGTTGAATGTATATTAACAACAACAAAATTACTCATCAATGTAAAGGACCTAGTTTGAAAAAATAATCATCTTGTCAATTAATCCATTTCAAAACGACGATCATTTACAACTTTCAAAATCACTCAAAACATTAAGTATTTAAAAAAAATGTCGAGAGTAAATTTGTTTAGCCCGATTCATTTAATATCGAATTGTACAACTGTCAAACCTATCGGAGCATTAAAAGAGCGATCAACTTAAATTAATTGGTAAATACAAATTAATTGTTGCCTACCCTATGTCAAATTTAGTCTTGACGGTTTTTATAAAAAGTAACTGTGTTTGAGTTATTTTCATTTAAAATGTTTGAACAAAAAAAATATATTAACTAATTATTTTAAGACGTAGTTTATTTTTTCAAACTACTTACTCACACTTAATAGTAAAGTGCACAATTTTAACGCACAATCGGTATAGCCGATTTAGAGAAATTATTTATGAAAAAACAAAAAGGTAAAATTTAGCTGGTAAAAGAAGTGTTTTCGAACATAATATAATATGTTGCTCTATATTTTGACCCCTGAGTTGTCTCCACGCATTACAGATTCACCATATAGCCTATATTTGAAGGAGCGCACGCTGAATTTAAGAAGTGTTTGACCATAGCGATTTTTGTAAATAATATTCTCTCTGTACGCGTTTTGTACATTATTCGTACGTGTACCAATTTATTTATTTTTGTTTTATACAAATTTTATAAATTTTACTTATATAATAAACTAGCTGCCCGATCCGGCTTTGCACGGGTAGACAAATCAAAGTTAAATGTATATTAACAAAAAAATATATCAATAAATATATTACACTATGTATTTCTTATTATGGGGACTTTTAGTAACTTTGACCCCCCAAACTCCCCCTAAAATTACAAATTTTTTTAAAACTTTTCTTAGCGAGCACCTAGGTTCCTAGAGGAAGCTACATACCAAATTTCATTCCAATTATTTCGATTTTTGTTAGTAACTTTGATCTCCCCAAACGCCCTCTAAAATTACAAATTTTTTGAAAACTTTTCTTAGCGAGCACCTAGGGCCCTAGAGGAAGCTACATACCAAATTTCATTCCAATCCGTTTAGTGGAATTTTTAGTAACTTTGACCCCACCAAACCCCCTTAAATTTCGAATGTTTTAAACTCTTTCTTAGCGAGCACTTAGGGCCCTCGAGGAAGCTACTTACCAAATTTCATTCCAATCCGTTTAGAGGAATTTTTAGTAACTTTGACCCCACCAAACCCCCTTAAATTTCGAATTTTAAAAAAACTCTTTCTTAGCGAGCACCTAGGGCCCTAGAGGAAGCTACTTACCAAATTTCATTCCAATTCGTTTAGTGGAATTTTTAGTAACTTTGACCCCCCCCCAAACCCCTCGTAAATTTCGAATTTTTGAAAACCCCTTTCTTAGCGAGTACTTAGGGCCCTAGAGGAAGCTACATACCAAATTTCATTCCAATCCGTTGAGTAGTTTTTGAGAAATCGTGATGAGTGAGTGAGTGGTATTTGGCTTTTATATATATATAGATTGCTCGATAAACTAATCTACAAGGTTTCCGACATTTAGTTTTTTGTTTTTCGATAGTTCTTGTTCAATATATACACAAGCATAAAAAAATAGCCTGAAGTTTTAACTTATAGTTTTTAGTACTAGCCTAACAGTAGGATGTTTCTAATTTGTAAATATATATTATATAAGTTAGTATATATTAATTAAATTACAAGTGAAAAAAACATGGACCAAGACTGGAATTTGAACCTAGGATCTTTACCTTTCCGCACGTTGTAACACTCTACCAACTGAGCAATCATGATCACTCCAGAAATTGGTCGATGTTATCTCACTTGTATCGGTTCTACTGCATTTATGAATTAATAGAGTGAATACCTCGCATTGCGACATTGAAAACAATCTTAATTTGTTTTGCAGCCTACAGTGGTGTTATTTATTATTATTTTTATTTTGTAATAAATTACCTGCTTACACCTTCCACAGCAAGGGGTAAATTAATTAAATTACATTAGAGTTAAAAATACATGGTCACCAGTTAATGCATCAAATAATGAGTAGATGTAGGCCTATAGTTTGTAGAGATGAGACGAAATATTAGTAACCGATATTTTGTAACGGTTACTTGTCTGTCCTAAAAGTAACCGATATTCTAATGTCAAAATATCGGTTACAAATATCGGTCTCTGTCTCCGTCAAGTCTGTATGTAACCGATACTTAAAATGATACATGATACCGATACTTAAAATGATACAAGATACAAGTAACCGTATATTATGATAGATACTAATAATGAATATTTGAGTTGAATATGAATACAGAATGGCTCGGTCTCTGTCTATGTCTAATACAAGTAACTGTATGTAACGATGTAACCCCAAGTTTAAAGCGATACTTAAAACGATACAAGTAACCGTTTGCTCATGCGCAGTGCATAATTTTAAGGTTGGGAGGGTTACAGTGTGAGATTCTTAAAATTGGTAAATATGCCAGACATTGATAGGCAGGAAGTTTTTTTCCTGGAATCTAACTGCAGACATCCTGTTTTATTTTCCCACAAATATAAAGTAAATATTGCTCCTCATGCAGCCTTCTATCCATTTCCTTAGTTGTAATATGAATTGTTTGATTTAGTAGTTTAGTGTTTAGTACGATTCTGTCTTTTGGAGAGTAACTTTGCTTAATTTATTACTGTTTCTTTCTTTGAGTTTATTAATAACAGTCAGTGAAATAATGTTAGTCTGTGTATGTTTGTAATATTAGAACAGAGTGCTAGTAGTTGTGTTTTTATTATTTATGAATTTTTAATAACAAATTATAAGTTTTTTTATTTTTTATAATTTGTTTATTAAGTTAATTTGGTTTGTTGTTGTTTAAATAATAATAAATAATGCGGTTACATTTACTGAGATATTTTGATGTACCCCTGAAAGTAACTGTGATTACTTGTAACCGATATTTGTAACCGATATTTCTTTGTAACTGTAACGGAAGTAACGGTTACTTGAAAGTAACCGATAGTCCCATCTCTAATAGTTTGACAGGTTTTATAATGCTACTAAAGAGAATAGGATAACATACTAGAATTTTAATACTCATAGATTGGCACTCCAGTAGCAATAAGGCGAGGTGTGGCATACTGGAATTTTGCCGGTTCCTTTACTCCTGCTGGCGCAAGTTTACTATTCGACCCTAGGCTAACCTATGGCAACGGAAATGCAAGAATAATATTTCTTTTAAAAACAAGCAGTCGTGGGACTGCCGTCAGAAGTTAAAACATTTTAGCTTCATATAGTTAATTTTATTTTCGAGTTATTATATTTTTCGAGTAAGAAGTATTTTTAATCAATGTATTAATAGGAACGTTAACCTCAAACTATAATATAGACTGGGTTTAGGCCTACAGATGATGGGTGAAATCAGCTGTTATATTAAATTTTACTCGTACATACATTCGCTTTTAATTGTTGGAGACGGAGACGTCCCTCGAGTTCAATGATTTTTCCCCACGCAAAAAAGTCATTACTTATAAGAAGTTTTCACTTCAAAAAACCTAAAAGGTTCTAACCTATAGTATTTAGTCACAGTATGTTTACCTGTATTCAACATTTAACAGCAGAATGTAAAACAACGTCGTCTGCAAAAATATAAGGCTAGGGTCGAATAGTAAACTTACTGCTAACATAATGAAATTGATATTATGGATCACCTGCTACTCACCTAAACTAGCGATATATTCAGCAGAATCTGGCAGTTTCTCAATTTTATCCCGGGATATGAAATTATCTTCAAATTCGCAGCTGCTCAAAAGAAATCCAGACCCGTTCTCGCCTTCCTTATTAATCTTCCATGGATCTACCTCAGTCATGTCAATTTCAAAATTTTTATCTAGATTTCGTAACAGCCATATAGTAATCGCACCTTTGTGGTAAGATAGGCTACTTGAATAAAATAACAATATTTAAAATAATAGCATAAAGAATATTATGACCCTATTAATTAATTCACAGTTCTCACAAGAGATAATAATAGTAGATAATAGAAATAAGCCTTTGACTCGTCACAACTCACCACTTATGGATTCGGATTGTGACAGTCGAATCAGTCGATGCTAATTGCTAATCCCTAGTTCTGTAATCAGCCAATTATCAGCTGTACAGCCAGATATACAGCCTCAGGGTCACTAGATAGTAAAGGTTGCCTCATTCGGGAAATATCAAAAAAAGTGGAGTGGGTAATGTGACGTAGTTGTAGTAAAACTACATACATCTCCCATGGCAGCGGCGTTTTTTTACTACAATGACATCACTGGACAGGGAGGGGTTCGAGTTTGTTTACATGACTATGAGGCAACCTTTACTATCTAGTGACCTTGATACAGCCTCACACCATCCACAATTTTATCACAGTATACCGCTGATGACTGGCTGACTTCTACAGAACTACGGATTAATATCGATAAAAATCGATAGTTGATGTTTTATATCGATAGAGTAAGACTGATGTTTTTATAACAAAGATATTTTCTACATGTTTTTTTACAAATAACCCAAATTATTCTTGTGAACTAATTTTCAATGAGAATTTTTACTAGTGTTCTTCAACTTTTCTGTATAATATTTTAACCAAAAGGAAGGCATAGTTTTAACTCTAATTAGCGACAGGATGTTATAAAATGATTCAATCAAACAATTATAACTAACTTGTTATTTTTATTTGAAATTTGTTGAAAATATTGAGAAAGTAACAAAATTGAACAACAATAACTTCAAATAATTAAAGTTTGCTTTTATCACTTTCATAAAACATTACATCATACATTTGTCTTTAAAATGCATAACTCGTAAATTCGAAAAACCTGCTCATGATTTTCTATTGATAATTATAGTACATACACATACACTGTACTCTGTACTACACTATACACTGTACTAAACCACCAGTATAATACCAGTTACTATGTCGTTATACCCAGATTTAAAATTGGGAAGGACTTATTATAGGCCTATATTCCAATGCTTAACATATGATGACGTAATATACATTTTTTTTAAACTCATAACTTTACTCGTAAATTCAAAAAACATTCTACACTCGATTCCACGTTCACCGTGCAGTACAGGACTTACATGAGAATAGACATGCTACTACCATTACAGGGAACATCACTTTTATTGTCATGCGGGTTGAGTCAACTGACCGAGCGTTCCATGGGAGTTGATGTTTTTTAGTTGACTAATATTGCTGAGACTGTCGTATGGATAACATGGCTTATGGGCTTTCTGTACTGCATAGTGATCGTGGAATCGAGTGTAGGGTTTTCTATTGGAAACATATACCTAGTTATGATGATACACTGTCATACCCATATTAAGGATTGGGAAGGGGTTATGTAGACCTATTTTCTGTTGGTTACATACTGACTTTAAAAATGTCTAATTTAAAAATTCATAACTCGCAAATTTGAAACACCTGCTCAATGTTTTATGTTGGTACAGGTAATTGTAGTACATACACCTAGTTATAATGCTGCACTGTCATTTACCCAAGGGTTTGGAAATTGTTATAGGCGTGTAATTTTAATGCTAACAAACGGTGATGCAAGCAACAGAAAATAGGACTGTAGCCTATAACCCATTTCTAATTCTAAATCTGGTTATAATGACAGTGTAGCATTATAACTATGCAAATGCACTACTATTACCAATAGAAACCCCTGAGCAGATTTTTCGAATGTACAAGTTATGAATTTTTAAGTATTATGTAAAGTTATGTTAAGGTGGTAAAGACATACCACCAAAGTAAAAAATACGGGTAAATAACTATGAACTAAAATTTGTTGAAGTTATTGTTTTTAAAATACATTAGGTACTATTCATTATTTTAACCAATTTCAGTATAAATAGCAAGTTAGTTGACATAGTTTATTGAATAACTTCGTATTTTGTAATATTATTGTGTCGATAATATGGTTAACGTAGTCTTCCCGACGGCTTTATACTTGCTCTTAGATATTTAGGTCTTTAACATAATGTACTGAAGAAATGTGTGATTTCTGAGTTTGTAGACAATAGCTTTGATTATGTATAATCAAGAACAATAGTCAGTCACAACCTGAACCAAGTCATACGGTTTTTCGAACTGTGAACTGTCTCGAACTGTGTGATTACAGAGCACGGGGCCCACGGGGCACGGGGGTCGTATTATTATCTCTGCTCTCTGCTACAGACTACAGAGTGTAATGACAAAAATATGAATGTGTATTGAGTATTGTGTAATAGTGTAATGTTGTGCTGTTTCCACCTGATGAAATTCAGTTGATAGGTTATGAGATTTGTAAAGTTTAAATAAATGAGAAAACATTTATTTTAACATGCCGCCTGGAGGAGAAACCGATTATCATGGACGTCCTAATAGTTCAGAATATTGTAGAACTTGCACAGACTTCAAAACTTGGTCTAAAATGCATACTAGTATGGGAAAAAAGACCGACGGTGACAAGGTAAGGTTAGGCGTTTTAATTTAAACAACATTCTTATTTTTAATGAGACAGAATGAAATAAAATATGGAATTCGGCTTAACTGTTGTTCTCTTTTATAACAATTAATTTAATAGATTCATAGCAAGTTAATGTTATTATTCAGAAAATAAACAAGTATTTCAGAGTAATCATTTCGCTTACATTAAAAGTAAACATTGTAGGCCTAATTTATACATAATTTTACAGCTGTTATTTGCAACAATAAAAGAGCAGTACCTTACACCTGTTTTTTAAAATAATTTCTTAAAGTACAATATCATAATTTATGTGAATTAATGTAATTAATTGCATGTCTTGCAACACAAACAAGTTCATTGCCTAGACATAATGTTGATCTAAAATTTCTGTATTATTTATTTAAATTTACTTTTAAGTATTTATACTAAGTTAATGACTTGCATGCTCGATTAATTTAGTCATGCTTATAATTTTTACTTTGCACAATGCTTGAGAATAAGGTGAAATTTAAGTCGAGATAAACTAGGCAGAAGACATAATTCTGGACATCAAAATTGCTTCACTGTTAAAATTTATTATGCAAGGTTCCAGCAGGTCTTCATTAGTTCCTAATGATTACCAGTTGATTTCCAGGAGTATAGATGGTTGTCAAGGTGTTCAAGATACACTAGTACAAGATAAGGACTTCAAGTTCTCTAGGTCTAACATGGTAGGCTAGATTCATTTAAGTGAATTATTAAAATTAATTATAAATGCATTTTCATAAAAATATTTCCTAATTATTGTATATTAGGTACTCTAAGTGTTCTAACCATTTTCATACATAACTGAACACTAACAAAATATTTTTTTAGCCTGATTAAGATTTGTTATTGTTATTCAAACTAAGCGGAAGAACTACTGTAACTTGAATTACTGTAAAACATTTCAGTTCGGTTTGCTAAAGTATTCATAGATTGACTATTTATTAATTGTTTAGAATTTTAGCAACAATCCTGCATAAAACTTTATTTTAGGGTATTGACAAGGCGGTCTTCAGCACATATTTTGTGCCACACATTACATTTTTTAGTAAATATTTCTTACTTTTGGTGGAATACATTAAATAACAAACCTGAGCAAAATAAAATTATTATAATTAGGTCTATCTTGGAACATAATCTCTTAAAGTATGCATTTCAGGTTTGTTACTCCAATGTTTTGTATGTCAGTTATCCCCAATGCTCTAATGCAGATTTGATATAACCACTTTCACTAGCCATTTTATGTAAGTGGCATGTGAAACGCAATTGATAATTTTATCGTTACTGTAAGGAAATAGTGTAGGCTATGCCTAATTATAATGTAAGTTGCTTGAAGTACATAAACCCTTTTAGCTAATAGTTTTATTGAATAATTTTGATTCCAGCAAAGTGCATCCGTTAGTACCTTAGCAACACCACCAGCACATCCACGGACTGACTGTCCATTAGATAAAGATACTTTGGGTGAGTAATAGTATTGTATTTGGATAACCTAATAGAACTCCGATCCAATGCAATATTTTGTTCCACTGGAAATTCGACTTTTTTGGCGCTATCTATTGGGGAAACGAAGGAAGCTGTTTGAAACACCAATGCTTTCTCCCTAGCGCTACCTCGCG
>JAGFPH010002793.1:127077-144903 GCA_018207615.1 Philaenus spumarius
TCAACTTTGTTAAAAGGAATAAATCATAAGTATATAAAAAAAAAAGGTTAATAGAAATAACACTAGATGAAATACTTATTCAGAAACTATCCTTCAGAAAAATGGGTGAGATCTAACCTTACTTTTAAGTGCTCCATAATTTTTTGTGTATAATTACCATATTTTAAAAGCAAGTGTTAATTCGAACTATATAGGTGACTTGAATAAATAAACACCAAATGATAAATAAATGAACAGAGACTTTATTAAGTGGATATAATAATTTCGAATTTCAAATAATAATTTGATTTGACTTTTGACAAACAATATTTCATGCATAAATTTAAATTTTCTTTAAGACTTTATGAATGAAGATTATATGTTTATTTATGTTTTTATAGTTTTTAGGTTATGTACATAGTTTTCATTTTATAAATATTCTTTAATTTATCCTAGTAATGAACAAAAGGGAAAATAATCCTTCCTATTGAATGAACCGGCACGAGTCTCCACCCGAGATGAATTCCCGATTTTTTTTATCTAAATGAGCTCATTCCGCGCTTCTATTCACAAACTAAAATTCAGTAGCTTGGGATATTATTAAATTAATTTTCTTATTCTAACCCAAAGAGTTTTCTGTATTTCTATAGATAATTTGTTTTCAAATATTCAATTTGATTTTTTATATTATACAGTAACAAAAGAGATAATTAAATACTATTGTAAAATATAATCTGAGATTTTTTCCTTTATATATATAAAGATAAAATAGTTATGTTGTAAAATGGCGCCCAACGCACGGCTCATTCAATAGGAATAATTCTTGTAAACCTAAATTAAAACTTAATTTCAGATATTCAACCGACCGAAGAATATTCAAAATAAAATACATATATTAAATAACTTTATTCATTTGAATCACATTAAACTAGGCCTAACTAATGGAACGAGATCACGAACACAATTTACGAAAACAAATCCGGAAAACCACAAGAGCGCAAGAATCGTACGACTTGCCTAATATTACTGCGTCACGGTCTGAAACCTTGGATCCGGGCCATCAAGAAGTAGGCGATGCGATGGAGGGGGCATATTCCCGGGATGAAACCATCCGTCGGCAAGAAGACGTGATCAGTGAGGAATACGGATCTGAAGAAGAAGAACTAGGACAACTTCCGTTTTTTTATTGCGAGGGAAAATCGGAGGGAGAATCACACCCCGCGGAGGCAAGGTCATACGTAAACGAAAGCAAAACACCGAACGCCACAAATACGCCAACTGAGGAAGAACAACCGCCATGGTTAAGCCTTATCATGCAACAATTTAATGATATAAACAAACAATTTGAATACCAGAATTCCAAGTTTGACAAGCGATTCGACGATCAAAACTCAAAACTCGACGACTTAAGACAACATTCTGAAGATACCAAAGAACAACTCGACAGATTCAAACGAGATGTAAAACAGGAGCTGAACGAAATCAAAAAGCAATACCAGGAGTTAAGAGAAGAACACATCCAACAACGAGACCGGCTGAGAGAAGATACCCAAAAGCAACTGATGGTACAAACCGAAAAGATGCAGGGACAGATGATAGCTCACCGAGAAGAAGCACAAATACAAGCAAGACGATACACCGATCAGGAATGCAGCCGAATGATAACGACAGTCACCCAGAAGATTGAAAAGTCCCAGGAAAACATGGAGGAGGCATTCTCAAAGCAAGGGGCAAGGATAAATACATTGGAGAAAGACTTTAGAGAAAATCGATATGCAACAACGCAACCAATTATCATATCATGCAACGGGCAAGGTATAGGAGACGGTACGACACCACCGAAGTTCCATGGCCGTGAACACAATCCAAGAGAATATCTACTGAAAATTCAAAAATATGTCGAAAAGAGGAAAAGCTTACAATACCAGGGAGATGCAACCGAACAAATGAACGACCTCATCGAAACATGTTTGGAGTCACACGCAGCGAGATGGTTTGCTTTGGTGAAGGAGGACATAAAAACATGGGAAGAATTCGCGGTAGCCTTCGAACGGAAGTATTGGAGTAGGGATGTGCAACGAGGCATACAACAACGCTTAGACATCGAAAAATACCATCCCAATGGTAAGTTAAGACGCGCCGAATACTTCACAGAAAGAGTGATCACCCTAAGAGCAATACAACCACCCCTAACGGAGGACGAAATTGTAACGTGTTTAGCGGAGCACTTCGAAAACATCATCCAGGATGCAAGAAGGGTGCAAAACATCGATAGCATCACAGAGTTCGAACTATTACTGCAAAGAGAGGATATGAAGGAAATGAATAACCACTCGAAAAGAATACATAGACCCACAACACCGCCGAACGCATTTTCTCGACTAAACACCAAACCTCGATTTTCTCCACCGATGAACGGATACCAGAACCAACATCAACCTTACTGGAGAGGACCACCAAATTTTGGCAACACCAATCATTCTCGGCCACCAACAAATTATTCAAGTTATCGCCCTCAAGGAAACATACCTTTTCGACCTCCAGGACCACAATTCCAGCAAAATTATGTCAATCGAAATCAAAACGGAAACAGGAATTACCAGAGAGGAACGAACATACGGCCACCAGTACATGAACCAGAAAAAAGAACATACCCTACCAGGGAACAAATAAATGTATGTCAAGCGATCACGGAGAATACCCGGACAAGTCAACCGAATCAGATTCCAATTAAAAAGGAAACCACGTGTCGGCAGGAAAACTGTTGAGCACAGTGGATATACTAGGCCAAAAATCTCAGGACCGATCACAGGAACACCCGCCGGCTCCTGACGAAAACATAACTACTGTGCAAATACCCAATCACAAAGCAAACAGGCCCAAAAATAATAGAGAAATAAATATAATAAAACCAATATACGACCTCGTAATTAGCAATATGTTCTGCGATGAAGAATTTTTATTAGACGAAAAACCAAACAACCACGATTTATATAACAATACAGTACACAAAAAATGTCCTGAAATTAATTTACATATAGGAAATATCGAAATAACCGCTCTAATAGATACAGGCGCAAATATGACATGTTTCTCCGATCAATGGTTCCAGGAAAATAAAGTTAATATAGGAAAATATGAAGAGATACCAGCTACCAGTTTACACATTACTACAGCTGTGGGAGCAAAAACCAAACGCATTCAAAGAATCATTATGGTCCCAGTCAAAATTAACAAACAAATGACATGGATTCAAGCGTTAGTTGTGCCGAATTTAATTAGGCCTATGATATTAGGAATGGATACGATTAGCAAATGGAAGATGGGTTTAGACTTTGAAAATAATGAATTAAAGATGAATATAAATGATAATATAATAATTTTAAAGTTTGTAGAGGCAGTATTTGATGGAATCGTATGTCACATTACTAATGAAGATAAATGGAGTACAGATGACGAAATAATATATAATACAGATAGTCAAGGAGAGATACCACAAATTTATAGAAATAACGTAGATGGTGCCAAATTCAAACCCACAACTTTAGACGATCAGACCATAAAAGAGACAATGAGCGAAAACAGCTTGGAACCAGAACAGAAATCAATACTAACATCACTATTACACGATTACAAACACATTTTTACAGATCAACCAGGACTTTGCAACAAATACATCCATCAATTACGGGTCAAAGACGACAGAACATTTAAATGCCAAAGCTACCCAGTCCCATTAGTGCACCAAGAAGCTGTCGCACAAGAAATCAACAGGATGATCCAATTAGGGGTAATAGAAAGATCATACAGCGTATATGTCAATCCGATAATTCCGGTTATTAAAAGGACAGGAGAAATACGACTGTGTTTAGATGCCAGGAGGGCGAACGAAATCATCATTCCAGATTGGGAGTGTAATCAAAGTATTAATGAGGTTATTTCAAAAGGAAGACATTGCAAATACTTAAGCACCATCGATCTTACAGCATCATATTGGCAGATACCTTTAGACCACGAATCCAGGAAATATACCGCTTTTCAATTCAAAGGGAAAACATATCAGTACACTCTAACACCATTCGGAATTTCCACTTCACAAGCCGCATTAGTTCGAGCCTTTGATAAAATATTTGACGATCACATCGAGTCGTTCACTCTAATCTATATAGATGACATATGTGTAATATCTGCAAGCTTCGAACAGCACATACAACACTTAAATTATATCTTTCGGAAACTAGAAGACGCAAACATGACCATTAATTTTCAAAAATCAAAATTTTGTCGAGACTCAGTACCCTTTCTCGGATACGTCATGACTGTCACAGGATTACAAATGGACCAAAGCAAAATACAACCGATACTAGATTTCCCAGCACCAAAAACACGAAAACAATTAAAATCATTTTTAGGCTGCATAAACTATTACAATAAATTTATCAATAAATTCTCCGAAACTGTACAACCCCTACTACGTTTAACGTCTAAAAAAGTTAAATTCATTTGGACTGAAACCGAATGTCAGATTTTCAAAAACATCAAACAAACTTTCCTGCAAACCCAAATTTTACATCACCCCGATCCAAAGAGAACCTTTTACTTACAAACGGATGCGTCCGACTACGCAATTGGAGGACATCTATACCAGATAAATGATGAAGGAAATAAGGGTGCGATAGTATTTATTTCAAGAGCATTAAAAGCCAACGAGCGAAGTTTTACTACAACCGAAAAAGAATTATTAGCCGTCGTATATTGTTTACAAAAAACCAGATATTTATTTAATTCATGGAGCAGAACTAACCATTATAACCGACAATCAAGCCTTAACCTTCATAAAAACCTGCAAACTATTAAATGCCCGATTGACGAGATGGATACTCGCAATACAAGATTACAATTTCAAAATTATCCATTGCAAAGGAAATGAAAACGGAATGGCCGACGCCCTCAGTCGTATAACTTTAAACGCCAAGGAAAACGAATCATCCCAAGAAATCATTCTCGCGTATCTTGTGCAAGACATAACTCTAAGGAACGAATTAGAAAACCTTTCGATACACCAGAGGAATGATCCAAATTTTAAACTAATTTTCGACACATTACAAGGAGAAATTAATTCCACACCCAATCCGAACATAATTTCCAATTATAAAATTCACGAAAACCTTTTATACCAAAATCTAAATAATAAATGGCTAATCGTAATGCCGACCGAACTGATAGAACGAATGATTTGGGAATGCCATTTCTATTATCTACATTGTGGACCTAAAAAATGCCTCGACATTTTACAAGAGAATTTTGTATTCAAGAACATGGGTCGTAGAATTCGAACGATCTTATCAACGTGCGATTCTTGCCAGAGGTGTAAATGTAACCCACATCCTTCCGAAGGTTTAGCCAAAGGAATAACCTGCCAAGACAAAAACCATCAACTCGCGGTCGATATTATTGGACCTTTACCGATTAGCACCGGCCAAACTAAATATATTCTCATAGTCATGGATATTTTCACAAAATTCGTAAAACTATATAATATGCGTAGAGCCACAACCAAAATTATCCTCTCAAAATTATTTGACTTACATTTCCCAGAACACGGATTCCCAAAAAAAATTCAAAGCGATAACGGAACGCAATTCCGAAGTAAAGACTGGGTTAACAAACTAAAAGAACATAACATAATACCTATTTTCAACCCTTATTATCATCCACAATCAAATATGGCCGAACGTCCCATTCGAGAAGTAAAAAGATGTCTAAGAACTTATTGCGCAGGGAATCACAGAAATTGGGCAAGGTGCATCCCCGACATTAACGCAATGTTAAATGAAGTAAACAAAGAGACGACGGGATTTACGGCCAACGAACTTCAATTTGGACGTAAAGATGAACGATTTTGGGAACCATACATTAGAAATTTTTACCAAAAGGAAATTCCACCAGAAATAAAACTAAAATTAGCCAGAAAACGAATTCGAATCAAACAGGAAAAGCGATCTTCAAAATTTAATTCTCATCACAAGTACAGTACATTCCAAATAGGGGATCTAATTCTTATTAAAAATCATACCCTATCAAACGCGGCCTATGGAGAAACGGCAAAATTATTCGAATTATATGAGGGACCGTATAAAATCAGTCGGATTGCAGGGACATCGACGTATTACATTAGTGAACCAGATGAGGAAAACTATTATGGGCCATATCATATATAAATTCTATCAAACGATACAAGACTGCAGCCGATATTACAATATGACCTAGTTCAGAGCGAGATTATTCAACCCGACTATGTAATCGAGACAGATGGTCCAAGACAAAAAAAGAAAACTCTTCAAATAAATAAACAATAATAACGGATGAGTACTGTACAACACAAGAGGGGAACAGTCCTTGTTTGGAAAATTACAAATTCAGATTTAAAATTTTCCAAAAGTAGCTTTGGGATATTGAAATATTTCAATATTTCAACTCCAATAAGGATTTGGCCTAATGTGGTCAAAACCAAAACTACTGTGAAATAAAATGGAAGCAGCAGAAGAAATAAATTAGTTTAATAGAAAGTGCAATATACCAAAAACAGATGTTCTCCATTCAGTGAAACTGCCAGATGTTCAACAAAAAGATTTTGTTGGATGAGAAAAATATATAGAGAAAAAGTCATGGTGAAATAATTTTTCTAAAATAAGTTCCAAGAGAAGTAATGGCAAGAAAAGAACATTAGAAAATTATTCAACTTTGTTAAAAGGAATAAATCATAAGTATATAAAAAAAAAAGGTTAATAGAAATAACACTAGATGAAATACTTATTCAGAAACTATCCTTCAGAAAAATGGGTGAGATCTAACCTTACTTTTAAGTGCTCCATAATTTTTTGTGTATAATTACCATATTTTAAAAGCAAGTGTTAATTCGAACTATATAGGTGACTTGAATAAATAAACACCAAATGATAAATAAATGAACAGAGACTTTATTAAGTGGATATAATAATTTCGAATTTCAAATAATAATTTGATTTGACTTTTGACAAACAATATTTCATGCATAAATTTAAATTTTCTTTAAGACTTTATGAATGAAGATTATATGTTTATTTATGTTTTTATAGTTTTTAGGTTATGTACATAGTTTTCATTTTATAAATATTCTTTAATTTATCCTAGTAATGAACAAAAGGGAAAATAATCCTTCCTATTGAATGAACCGGCACGAGTCTCCACCCGAGATGAATTCCCGATTTTTTTTATCTAAATGAGCTCATTCCGCGCTTCTATTCACAAACTAAAATTCAGTAGCTTGGGATATTATTAAATTAATTTTCTTATTCTAACCCAAAGAGTTTTCTGTATTTCTATAGATAATTTGTTTTCAAATATTCAATTTGATTTTTTATATTACACAGTAACAAAAGAGATAATTAAATACTATTGTAAAATATAATCTGAGATTTTTTCCTTTATATATATAAAGATAAAATAGTTATGTTGTATTAGATATAATTATTTCATTTTTATCATAATACAAGTATATGTTGAATAATAATTTCAGAAACAATTTGTATGTGAAACTTATTTTAATGAATCCATCTCGCAGGGAGGATTGACAGTGGCTGGGACAATTACAAGCTTCTCCATACGATAAATTCATTAAAATATAAATTATTTCTGAAATAAATGTTCATACTATACTTGAAACTATGATTAATATGACTAAAAATTACCTGACAATAATAAAGCCTGTGTAAGAAAACTTTATATTTAACTAGTAAGGTAAAGATTATTAGTACTGAAACATTTAACAAACTAATCAATAGTTCCCTAACTATTATAGATATAAATCGGAAATTTGTAAATAATGTTCAAACAATATATGCATTGTTTGCTGAAGATAAAACATTTTTATAACTAATAATTTTTATTTAATAAAAATGATGTCGAACATTTCAGAAAATGAATAGATTTGTTTTATACTTAGGCCTAGCTTATGGGAGCAAATGGAATTTTTGTAATCTATCTGCACCTAAAAACGAAGCCAAAAGGGATTCATTACAATGTTTTTAATGATACACAGAAATTTTTTCAATTTCTGAGAATACTTGTATAATCATGAACATTATTAAAAATTTGCAAAATAAATATAAAATGTTCTTTTCGTATGATATTTATTTAAATTCAATTAGTAATATTCAAAATAGAATTAAGTTAATGGCTACTACTTGGCTCTAATGAAGGTACACAAAAAATGATTAAAATGTAATAAATGAGTATAACTTTTGAAAACTTCTAGATATGAATTGTGTTTTAAAATGGTCTACTTTTAACATAAAAAAATAAAATTCCTTAAATATTTTATTTTGCAATCTAAAATTGTAAAATAATGTTAAGAACAGTGTTTCTACCAGTCACGAATTTAATAAAAAGTCACTTAAGTCCCCAAAAAGTCACAATTTGTTGTCTAAGGTCACCTATTTTTCCTCTGCCTGAAATAGAATTTCCCGTACCCCACAGTTTGTACTGAATATACTGTTCACCACCATGTAAAATGTGTGGTAAGGTTCAATTTATCTAGTTCACTTGATAGAGCCATTCATTTGATTGATACATATAATAAGTAGTAGAGGTTCTGTGAATAATAATAAACCAGTTCTTAAACTATTACCTAGAAAACAAGCTTTTTGTTGTACTGGAGAGGGGACAAACAAATCTTTTGAAACACGGATCCGTATTATTTGTTCAATTTCACAAACTGTTCATATTTATTTAATGGCGTGTTTATTGTGTTATACAGGCTGATGCAGAACTATATGGCAATGTCTCGGTAGCTCATTCTATTTACCTAAAAGTAACAAAAAAATATTATATAAACATAGGCCCGAAAACGCTTTGTTTCCCAGATAAGCGCCATTTGGATTTTTTTACAAAATAATTCATATCTAGAGAAATATTTGTCTGATTGAGTTTAAACTTGGCATGAAGTGTAACCTAACAATGAGCTATCTCAAGAAAAATAAGCGACTATATCCAATCATGCTTTCAAAATGGCGGCTGTTGTTTTGAAAATGTCAGACCTAAATTACTCAAAAACCGTAGATTTTAAAAAAATGATAGTGTACTCGTAACTATCAAAACAATCGGATAAGGATAGTAGTTAAGTTAAAGATAATAACAGTATATGTGCATACAATATTGTTGTGTTTACTGTGTTGGTATAGGATGCCAGGTCGAACAAACCCATTATTACACTTAAAACTTGTCTGTAGTGAGTATGATTCAAGATTTTTATTTTTTTACTTGTATATTTTTGTAAGGTGTCATTATACAGGGTGGTCCATATGTATGGGAACACCTCAATAAATTGGAAATTGTTATAGATGTAATACTGTAACTTTCAGGATAAGTTATTGGTCAAATACTCTACCTTTTGACAGACAACTGAATTTCAACCCCTTCTCAGGGGGTGGCCAAGGGGTTGTAACTCAAATAGTTTAAATGGGAACACCCATTGTGTGATACATCAACTTAAAGGTCTCTTTAAAACGAGAAAACTGCATAAATAAAAATTTTCTACAACACTTGTATCCAAAATGGCGGCTGATTGAAATTTTGGTTTCCAAGGGGTTGTAAACAAGGGGTTTTTGTAGGACAAAACGTGCGAACTCCGAAATTTTTGCATAAATCGCTTTCAAATGGGCTCAATAGTAAGCCCCTAAGTTTCCCCCGAATATAACCTTGAGATTTTTTTGTTATTAACAATTATATATATGTAATTACGGTTTTTTGGAAATAACTCAAAAAGTATAACTGATAACAAAAAAAATAGCTGTATACGTTTTTGAGAGGAATTTTCATCCACGTTGTTTGAAATAAACAAAATTTAAATAGGTTGTCGCAATAAAAAGTTATTAATAAAATCCCTTTTTAAATTAACAATTAAAGTACGTGGCCCCTGTTTGGTCTAGGAACATGCGGTTTTTGACAAAAGGTTTAAGCCCACTTTTTTGTTACATTCTCAAAATTTTTGTCAGAAACTTAAAAACTAACTTTTTTTTAATGACCTTGCTGCTGACAAAACATGGACTGATTTTGAAGATTGAGATCTTAAACTCTTCATAAGACTTTATATTTTCATTATCATATGGCTTTGTATGTTTTACAATTTTTTAAATGCTTTTTTTTACCGTTTTATTGAAAAAATATGTTTTTTTAAACGGTTTTTGTTAATAACTTTTGCTATTTTAATTGTATCAAATCGCAATTTGCTGCAAATTAAAGAAGAATCAAATATGAAAACTTAAAAAAAAGTTCCGATAGCTCAAACAGGGCAAATTTTATGGGCCTATTTGCGTTTGGTGCCGCTGCTCCGAATAGACACAATATTTTGGAAAAGTACAACAAAAACCATAAGAATCAGTAAGATTTAAACTTTCATAAACAATTGGAATATAATTTTTAGAATTCATAGCGATCGAGTATCCGCGAGTTGTAATAATTTATTGCCGCGCGACAATCGCTATGAATTTTAAAAATTATATTGAAATTGTTTATGCAAGTTTAAATCTTATCGATTCTTATAGTTTTTGTACTTTTCCGAAATATTGTGTCTATGTGGAGCAGCGACAACAAACGCAAAAGGCCCATGAAATGGGCTCTGTTTGAGCTGTCGGGACTTTTTTTAAATTTTCGTATTTGATTCTTCTTTAATTTGCAGCAAATTGCAATTTGATACAATTAAAATGGCAAAAGTTATTAACAAAAACCTTTTAAAAAACTTTAGTGATAAAACGGTAAAAAAAAGCATTTAAAAATTTTAAAAAATAGAAAGCTATATGATTATGAAAATATAAAGTCTCATGAAGAGTTTAAGACCTCAATCTTCAAAATCGGTTCATTTGTCGTCAGCAACGAGGTAATTAAAAAAAAGTAAGTTTTTTGAGTTTTTGACAAAAATTTTACGAATATAACAAAAAAAGTGGGCTTAAAACTACATTAAAATACCCACCTTTTGTCGAAAACCGCATGTTCCTAAGTCAAACTGGGGCCATGTAATTTAATTTTTAATTAGGTTTTTTTTTTAATAACTTCGTATTGCGACAGGCTATTTAAATTTCGTTTATTTCAAACTACGCGGATGAAAATTCCTCACAAAAAAGTATACAGCATTTTTTTGCTATCTATTATACTTTTTGAGTTATTTCCGTAGTAACAAAAAACCGTAGTTACATATATAATTGTTAATAACAAAACAGATCAAGGTTATATTCGGGGGAAACTTAGGGGCTTACTATTGAGCCCATTTGAAAGCGGTCTAAGAACAAATTTTGCAGTTCGTACCTTTTGTCCACATTTGCCTGCGCTACAAATGGCCTATGTTGTTTTTGCATTGCAATGATGTCAATACATTTATACAAAAACTATATTGTTAAAAATATACTTAACAGCCTTGTACGTTAAACACTTAAGACATTAGTATGATGTGTTTTGGTAAATCTATATAATTCTATCTAGACACCATTTTGTTTGTTTACTAAATAATTTTTATCTTTAGAACGGTACAACCGATTGATGTAAAACTTGACACGGCCCTTAATTACGTCAAGATATAGTTAATGTAAAATAACCAGCTTAGTCCAATGATCCGTTAAAAATGGCATCATTTAAAAATTTTTGAAGTGAGAATATCTCAAAAACAGTAAATTTGTTTAATAAACTTCAAGAGTAAATTTTTGTAGCAAGCATGTTTAATTTTCTATCAAATGGTATGACCTATAAAAGTAACAAACAAATGGTAACTTTAAAACCTTGTCCAATAGTTTGGCGAGGTTAATATCCATAGTAACAAATTTTAGGCAGTAATTTATTTGCATGACTAATATTTAATTAAGTTTGACGTTATTTTACTTTATCCTTTGTCCAATAGTTTTATAGTTATACCATTCGATAGGAAACTAAACGGGCTACAATAATTTACTTTAGACTCTTTTTTAGTTAGATTAAGCTGATTATTTTGCTTTAAATATGACTTGATGTAATTAAGGGTTGCGTTAAATTTGAAACCAATCAGTTAAGCTGTTCTAAAAGTACAAATTATTTATTAAAAAAACCCAGGCTAGGAAATGGAGCATTTTTGGACCTATGACTGTTGGAACTTTTTAATTAATTGTAAATGATGTATTGTAGATAAATTATGAGTCCACATTTCTTAATCACTCTATACATACAAATTCCATCAGTTTTCTTGCATTATTTACCCTAATCAATTTAATTTTAACTAACAGATGAAATAAATAGAATATTAATTTAATTTCTATTTTTATTTTAAATCTTTTGTGTACAGAATTAAAATATATTAACTGTACATTTTCTAGGTGCTGTCAGGATCTTCGAAAAAGATTAAAAGACAACAACAAAGTACTTAAGATTACAATCTCAACTGAAATGGAACAGTCTAAACCTAAATGCTACACAAAAAATGTTCTTAGTTGCAATAAACGAACATTTTTTCTGCAGAACCAGTCTTTGTTATGTTTCTCGATTATAAGGCATTTAAAATGTATAACATTTTTGTGATCTACAATAGTATTGTTATATTGTATAGTAAATTATATTTAGTTAAATACATATATGTAAATATACAATTAGTTATATTATGTAGTTTTTTAAACTTAAATCCTATCATTAAAAAAAGCAAGTATTTAAATGCGTTCTTTCAACTCCTGAGTGTGATTGAGGGTGCACATTTTCTGTGAGATTTACGTACTTTCAAATATAGTTTGTAAGAGAACACCCTTGCTGTATACTTATCGAGTAAATGAATCAGTTTTAGCCCCTACTATTTTGCATCTAGATAATCTAAAAATATTTTTCATAAAGTTCCCCAAAAGGACATTTGAAATTTCTTCAAAAGTTACCTCTAAAAACCCAAAAAAAATTTGTAAGCAGCACTGCCCCATTACTATAGCCGAATTTTCTTATCAGGGAATAACTAGTATTATATGAGAGTTTTATATGAGTTTTGTTCCTTGTTCTGAAAACTGTTCCAAATATACCTTTGTACAGGATTATAGTAAATTTAATTGCCTTTCGAATGATATAGCTCACAAATTGCACTAGGGTTTATGAGTGGGAGAAATTGCGTAATTACCTTACATTGATAATGAAAAAAACATTTATCGGGATTTTCTTATCAATTTTGTTTCTTGTTCCGGAAATTTGAAATAACTTTGCACAGGATTGTAGTAAATTTAATTACCTTTCGAATTATATTGCTCACAAAATGCAAACACGTTTATGATTGGGAGAAATTGCCCAATTACCTTACATTAATAATGAAAAAAAAATTATCTGGAGTTTCCTATCAATTTTGTTCATTGTTCGGGGACTGTACCTGAAATACCTTTGCACAGGATTGTAGTAAATTTAATTACCTTTCGAACGATATAGTTCAAAAACTGCACACGGGCTTATGAGTGGGAGAAATTGCGCAAAAACCTTACATGGATAGTGAAAAAATCATTTATCTGGAGCTTCCTATCAATTTGGTTCTTTGTTCCGGGGACTGAACCTGAATTACCTTTGCATAGGATTATAGTAAATTTAATTACCTTTCGAACGATATAGCTCAAAAATTGCACACGGGCTTATGAGTGGGAGAAATTGCGCAAAAACCTGACATGGATAGTGAAAAAATCATTTATCGGGAGCTTCCTATCAATTTTGTTCCTTGTTCCGGGGACTGTACCTGAAATACCTTTGCACAGGATTGTAGTAAGTTTAATTACCTTTCGAACGATATAGTTCAAAAACTGCACACGGGCTTATGAGTGGGAGAAATAATGCAATTTCCTCACTCTAACTTTGCCATTTTGGTTTGAATCAAACAAGCCGCCATTTTGTGTAAAATCGAAAAATAAAAATATCAGTGTCTTGGACATCCTACAAGGTCCCTCCACTAAAATTTCAGCTATTTTGAAGCATATTTACTACCATTTTATCAAGGTGGGAAAAACCCATATACTTATATACCCTTAAATCCCTACCCAAAAACGATTGATCGGTATAACTCCGCCATTTTGAATCGGGTCGAAAAATAAAGAATATAGTTTCTGAAGAATCCTACTAGGACCCTTTCACCAAAAAATCAGCATTTTTGAAGCATATTTACTACCACTTATCAATCCGGGAATAAAACATATATAAAGTAATGAATTTTGGGTATCGTCTCCAAATGGTCTGAAACGGATAGAAACAAAGTTTTACCCTCCTCCGATGAACCGTTTTCAAGCTGGGTCGAGTGTAATAGCTCTTATTTTGTTCAAAAATTCGGCTAATAATGGTTTTTTTAGGTAAAATATTTGAATAAAATGTTTGAATGTTTAATTACAAAATATTGGGTTTCAGTTAAAAGTTTATGTATGGAAAAACGCGTAATCTTCTCCTAATACAACTCATTGTTGATTTAAGAAAGACACACACACTTATTTCTCATCATCTTAATTTCCATCCTCAATTCCCATTGCTGGATCCCAAATGTCTTCATCCGTCACTAACAAGCATTAAAACACTTGGTTGTATGCTTTGCAATTTTATTTATCCTCTGGCAACAGATCTTACTAATTTGACCAAATATTGTCTGGAATGTTCACCTTAATCATTTTTCTACCTGGCTTTATTTGACATCTTTCACACTTGTCCTCAGTTTTCTCGAAGACTTCGGTATGGTTGTTGATTAGACCAACTTCCAGGCTACTGCAATATCATAAATACTGTCTAGTATATTGTAATCTCTCCAAAATACTTTGAGGTAATACCTTTCATTAATTTAATGTTAAAAAAAATGAATCTGTTTGTTAAAAAAAATCTCAATATATTAATAAGACTTACTGTCACAATAATCAATTTTTCTTTTCTTTTAAAGTCGCACTACGGCTGTTTCGGCTATTCAGCCATTAACTAGGGCTTGCTTTGTAGTTCCCGTTGTCATTGTTTAAAAATACATAAATATACGAAAACACAACACTTAACATAAACTTTGTACATATTTTACTTTTTCCGTGTAGTAGCTTCACTGTCACAACGCGTACTATTGTGTGTGTACTGTCGTTGACTATAATATTGTGACGGTAAGTCTTATTAATATTAATCAATAGACGGAATGGCGATAAAAAATATGTATGAAAAATCTCAACTTTTCAAATATTGTTCATAATAAAAACTTGCTGGTAGCAACATTGTTGAAAAGCTTTGTCTTCTTATGTCACTTTGCTTATCCAGGCTATGGACCTGAAACCACAAAGGTTTAAATCAGACCCTGATCCAGGTCCATAGGCTGGGTAAGCGGAGCGACATTTGGAGACAAAACTTTTCAACAAGCAGGTTTTTTGTTTTGAGCGAGATTTGAAGGGCTGTGATTTATTTATATTTTTAATCATCAATTTAGGGGGTTTCAAACATGCAATATGTCAGAGTTGTTTCTTAAAAAATATGACATATATATTAACCTAAAAATTAATGCAGATGAACTTAGACCCAATCAACTTTTACCAACATCGGCAGATTGGGTTCAAGGTAAAAAGCATTTTCTGTAAGGTATCATTTATAGAATCTTTTGAAAATGAATTTAAGAGCTTTTGTGTTTAATATTGTCGGTAAGAGTGTTAAATAACTTTATACCAGATTAATTCAGTAGAACCCCTTTTAACCGGTCTGGTCGGGACCGAGACCCTGGCCTGTTACGAGTTTGGCCGGTTGATCCGAGGTTCCCGTAAGAAATAGATGTTTGTTCAAAAATAACCTACAATACACATTTCATAAATAACCAAGCAAATAAGACATTATTGCAACTAATGTTATTGTATGTACTTTACATAAATAAGCAAACAAACACTAACAAATGAAACATTTTAACTTACATAAACTTTTAAAACTTAATTTACATATACAAGAACTTTTGTTCTCACGAAATTCAGTAAAGGTTCCGACAAAGCAATAGACGAAGAAAGAGAAAAAAAGGATGCCGCTTTGTTAATTGATTCTAAGAAAAAATACAGTTTCCGCGGAAGCAGTAAGGGAATCAAATCTAGCTTCCGCTGCAACTTTATTTTTTCTTTGAATCAATTGACAAAGCGGCATCCTTTGTTTTTTTTTTTTATGCCCCTCTTCCACTGTTCCCCTGCCGCACAATTAACGTTGCGTCACCCCGCTTTATTTTCTACGAAATGTCCGTCCAAACAATCAATGTTTCAGACATCGGCCAGTTAATATATTTGACTCTGTTGTTCCTTGGGATAGGCCGGTTAATCGAGGACCGGTTGATCTGAGGCCTGTTAAGAGGGGTTGTACTGTAAATACAGTTTTCTAAAAAATTTTAATCTATGGATAGGATATTGAAAGAATTTCTTTTATGTATAGGATATTATTATTGACGGTGTCGATTAATTTCAAATTACTCCGATTGCCCTTGAATTAAAATTTCATAAATTTATTTTTTGTATTTTTATGAACCTCCCGCAACACCATATTCAAGTTTTTAAAACTTAGATGCTGTCAAATTTGGATAACAAAACTTTTTTAAAACGTCCCAAAACTATTTTTGTGGTTTAGAAACCAGACAGGTTTTCAGTTGTTGTACTTGAACATAGCGTATTTTTCCTTCCCAATCTTGGTAAAATTTAATATGTAAGTGCCTGAGCCATTGCTGCTAGAAAGAATTGTGTCCTTGCTGGATTCATGACTGGCAGCTTGATGATCTGTTTGTATAAGTCGAGTTATAAAATAGACCCGACTCATCTGCATTGTAAATTTGTTTGAGCGTAAGCTTTCTGATGAATCATTCTCCTCAAATTCAGCTTAAAACTTCTTCGCCAACTTCTTGGTTGGTGAGCACCTTCGGAAATTATCTATCTTATTTCATATTAGCCCAACCAATAGAGATTTTTTCATGTTATTGAATTTGACAGCAAGCGACATCCACAGTGACTTTAAGGGTAGCACATAGGGATGTAAAATACAAAAACTATCAGGGTATGAGCTATTGTATAAACAATAAACGGTATCAGTTAACTGACACAAACTTTCTCCCAACTTACTGTAGTCAAAATAATATTGTTTTTAATCATTTTATTCACTACTTTTTAGAACAAAACAAAAAAATAATATTCTACCTACGTCAATCGTATAAAAAAGTTATTGTCCCAGGCGGGATTCGATCGCGCGACCTTTGAATTACTGGCCGTCTTCTCTACCGTTGTGCTATCCCTTGCGGCCGTTGCAGTGATGCTAGATTGACAACATAAACTTGTTTATTTTTTAACATTTCCCCATAATTATGAAACGCCGAAGTTTTGATAAAAGCGGATGGTGTCATTTTGTTTGGCATCTTAAGCACTATAAATACTGAAAATTTGATCAAAATCGTTAGAGCCGTTTTTGAGAAATTTGCATTTTTGTCGTTTTTTATTGGTTTTTAGGGGTAAATTACCCTTAAAAATTAAAAATTCCAAAAAATGAAAAAAACGCCTGGAGATATTAGGGTTTAGTACCTACATACCAAATTTCATGAAAATCGGACCAATAGTGTCCCCTCTGGTCGTGTATACATACTGACACACTGACAGACAGACACCACGTTAAAAACACTTTTTTGGGTTCAGGGAGCACCAAAACAAAAAATTCCACTAAAAATATTTTTGGGTTCAGGGAGCACCAACACAGATAATTGCACTAAACAATTTTTTGGGGTTCTGGGAGCACCAAAACAGATAATTCAACTGAAAATTCAAATTCGAACATTTTTACGAAAACAATACTTTCTCCATATACTACGTATAGGGTGGAGAAAGT